>ML776759.1:1633979-1716803 GCA_009831015.1 Picea engelmannii | reverse complement strand
CTGAGAAATTCTTTTACAACATATTCATCTTCAGATATTTACACAAACTTATCTGGACATTCCTGTAGCTTTGCTCCTCAATTTCTGAACCAGAAATTTGTACAACTGTACGACAATTAATGTTTTACGAAATGTCACGAAATTCGTGCCAAAACTCTGCTAAGATTCAATTTCTGTGCCACACAATGCTATTCGGCAACCTTGGAATGCATGCCAATGCTCCCAGAAATTACTGCTGCTGTCTCTTTTCTCCAGCTCAACCTCTCTCTTGCTCTCTCTTGTTCTCTCAATAAGAATGCTTCAGCTCCTCTCTTGTTCTCTCAACAAGACTGCTACTGCATCAACTTCTTCTTGCTCTTGGCATCTCACCAAAAAGCCTCTTGGCCTCTCACCAAGATTTCTTCAACTTCTTACACAAGAATGGGTGCACCCACTTTCCTTAATCAACCTCATGAGGGAAGGTGAGGAGTTTTCTAATCTAACAGCTGAGATTAGATTAGATGGGTGGCTGAGATTTGGTGTCTCTTCACTCACCCTCACTTTAATCATAAAGTTATCTTTTAATTTGCATCTCACAAATTAATTTGACTAAGACCCATATTCAACAATTTCTCCCCCTTGGGCGCCTAGGGAAGAGAAACACTTGCTTTGGTACTTTATTTTAATTTAAAAATTTAACATAGATTAGCATATACAAATCCAGACTTGTTTCCAAAGGCTTTCAGCAGGTGCATGGTATTGACTATTATAAGACCTTTGCTCTAGTAGCGAAGATGGATTCCATACGATTAGCACTTGACATTGCAACAACCAAGGGATGGGAATTCCATCAGATGGATAAAGAATTCATTTCCTCACAGTGATCTCTCTGAGGAGATCTATATGGAGCAGCCCCAGGGATTTATGCAGGACTCATCTTTGGTCTGTCAAATGAAGAAGTCTCTGTATGGCCTTAAGAAGGCTCATAGGGCATGGTATTCCAAGATCGACTCCTACATGTTGTCACAAAACTTTGTACGTTGTAAATCAAACCTAAATGTCTACATGCTCAGGACGACTGAATCACTTCTACTCTTAGTTTTGTATGTTGATGATTTGTTGATCACCGGTTGCTCAACTTCAACGATTGTTGCAGTCAAGAGGATTCTACATGATAGGTTTTTGATGAAGGAAATGGGTTCGCTACACTTCTTCCTTAGAATCGAGATCAGTCAAGATGCATCAGGCATAAACTGTCTCAAGCCAAGTATGCACGATATCTCCTTGAGAGATTTCACATGACCGACTGCAAGTCTGCTCTGACTCCTTTCCTATTAGGAGGCAAAATTGAGGATGGTGGGGAGACTCCACTGGTTGACAACACACTGTAAAGACAACTAGTGGGGATCTTGTTGTATCTCACACACTCCAGACCAGAACTCTCCTATCTAGTTGGCACAATTTCCAGGTTCATGCATGACCCACATGAGCTACATTGGAAGGCTGTAAAGCGTATCCTTCGATACATACAGGGCACCATCCCCTTTGGGATTCATTATGTAGTAGAATCTACATTAGATCTCATCGGGTTTACTAATTCTGACTGGGCTGGTGATAGCAATGATCACAAATCCATATCTGGTTACTCACTGAGTCTTGGTTCCAGGACTATTTGTTGGTTGAACAAGAAGCAAGCTTCCATTGATCTATCTTCAGCCGAGGCAGGGTACAAAGGGTTAGTTAACATAACCATTCTGGCTATGTTGCTACAACATTTTCTCACTGAGTTGGGAATTTTGTTTCATCAAACGATCGTCATCTAGTGTGACAACCAGAGCACTCTGAAGTTTTGCAGAGATCCAATTTAGAGGCAGCGGATGAAGCACATTGATATCCACATGCACTAAATCCAAGACTTAGTACACAGGGGAATCATTGACCTACAGTTCTGTCCTTCAGAAGAATAGATGACAGACATCTTCAACAAGACCTTCACTGAGAAAAAGTTCCATTCTCTGCAAAGTCGTCTTGGAGTGAAGGACACAATTGCCTAGAAACTATAGTTCTTCTTTTACATACATTGTACCTTGAGGGGGGGGGTGGGGGTTCCCATGAGGTTTTCCCTCTTTCCTCACTTTATTTCAGTGTATCTTTTGTATTTGGGTACCTAACATGGCCTCATTGCCGGGACCCATTCTTTATTTTCACCATAGTGATGTTAAGGGGGGTTGTTAGAGTTACTTCACACACACCTAGGATTTATTTTTCCTAAGTTTTTTCCTTGTTTATTAGTCATAATTATTCATTATCCAGTCTCCTATATTTTAGGGGAGAATATTCCACTTGGAGAATAAACTCTTTTAGTTGACACTTCAGTTTGACTAGTTGAGTTGAGCCTAGATGCTGCATTGGTTTTGTCACCATGCAACATTGGGATAATCACCATGATAATGCACACTTGCCTTGGGATCATCAACAGGCTAGCACATTACCCTTGATTCCCTAATCTACTCCTCACTACACTCTGTTCATTCAGTTAACTGAAGACTAGTTGACTAGTTAACCCAACTAGGTGGCAGTTCACTCTCGTAACTGCCTGAGAGACTAGACTAGGTGGTAGTTCACTCCCGTAATTTCTAGTGTGTGTCCATATCACTCTATACCACCACTATGGTGCATTGGTTCTCTTCCAGTGCACATTCATTGAGTTATACGAAGTATATCATGTGTAAATGATTCATTATTCATGACGGTTAATGAGAATTCTTCTATTCTTTCTCTCCTTCTTCTTCTTTCTTAATCTCTCTCTGCAAATGTGTGTATTATTTTCTAGCTAGATCTATTTTGTGCAGGTTCAACACATTTATAGAGTCTACTAGAGTTGTGATATCCATGGTGAGAAGCATGGAAATGCTAGAAGATTGGAGAAATACATTTAAAATGATTAGTTTGTTCATGGTTGTACTTCAAACCATTTCCACTCTTTCAATAATGGACAACGTAGGAGATTGGGCACACCATTGGGCATGATCCCTTTCCTGAGTAGGCGACTGTGGAGCAAGGGGTATGGATTGAGTGACCATGCATCGACTCCACAGAGGTGGACTTGATGTTGGACTGTAGTGGATAACGTCCATAGGCGGTATTAGATGTGGAAACCAAGGTGACATAGAGTCATGGATTGAAGCCTGTACATATGCAATTAAGAATCATTTGAAGGTGTAGACAATCTATGAGAATAAATATAACAAACAACAGATCAAACCCATAGATATTCAATATTTCATGGAATAAGGAAATAAATGTACGAATGAGGAACACATGAAGACATGGGATACCGCTATGTCGATACATGGAATCCTTTCGACTATTATGGCAGGAGAACATATAAAGTCTAGAATAAAGAATGGTGTAGTGGATGAAGATATTCTTGCATTTGTTCTTGTTTTGGGAAGGACTGTCTGCATTTACTATCGTTTCCCTTGTCAAAGTAGCGAGACACCATCCCCTCAGGTAATGCGTTTGCCTCTTCAATCAATAATGTCAAGAACCTCCAGGTGGAGTATGTGTGGAATAATGGTAGGGATATGAAGTTGGAAACTATGGTGAGTTGTGTGAAACTTGATCGAGTGGGATAAAGGCACATGACTACTATCCAAGACTCGCATTCCCCAATAATCATGTAGAAGGGCATGTTGGACACTTGAAATGGCACACGTGTGAACACAAAACCCATAATTTCGAGAAGAGGCAGCTATGAAAGTGGAGCCGAGAATGTTGAGATTTACCAAGAGGTACGAGAAGTTGAGCTTCATGCTAAATGTGAGCACCAAGCCTATGAAATCTAAGTTGAGCTTCATTAAATAAGTTCATAATAGATGAGATGGATGTTTCGAACTCTGGGTACGAAGAATTGAAATAGGCTCTTGCTCATCTTTTTGTCTTTGTTTGAGTTTATTGAAGTCAAATGAAATTAGAGAGTTGGAATAATTAAGAATCAAATTTGAGGACGTAGAAGTTTTGTGAAGGATTATTCTTCAGCAATGGCTGCGATGCGCATTAGTTGTTGTTTTTGAAGGTTGGAGGAGGATATGCATTATCCTTTAATATGACACAAATTGTTGCGAGAATCGAAAATAATAATCCAGGCAACTTCTGCTTCAAAGATATCACTGGTGAAATGTGCCCATCTTCGATTGGAAAAGTAAGTTCATGCACAAAGTTTGTGCTAGCTTAATATTTTTATTTTCTCTTAAAGATGAATATGGCTAAGGAAAAATGGACAAGCATGGTTCACTTCAGTGTAAGAGGGAGAAAGTTGGCCCATGTAGAAAGGAAGACATGGAGGGAAAGACCTTTCAACATGATGTCAAGAAGAGACATTGCCAGATGTGATGCTTAGAGACAAAAAGTCTCTAGGAGAAGTATACCTATAGGATGAGATCATACCAAATAGCATAGATAGTTCCAGTGATCCTGGATACAACCAATCAGACCCATTGTAGCACATATATGGTGATGGATCCAATGGAGGTGGTAGGCACAATATGAGTCCCAGAGGGAGCATTTGTAAGAGCCCAGAAGGAGCAATTGCAGAGCTTCAGAGGGAGCAATTGTAGAGAGAGTGGAGGAGCTAGTCTCAGTACATGCAGATCCACTTCCATAGGAGCTAGTCCCATATTGGTTATTCTTGGGCTGATCCATTGTTCCTATCAGGAGATTGAGTATTCTCTAAAGGATTGGAGGTGTGTTAGAGTCCAGGAAAGAAATTCCTCTGACAAAGGAAGTACACAATTGTGATCTTGTAGAGATATGGAGTAATGGACTACAGGTCCATGGCCACACCCATGATATCAAATTTGAAGAAGCTGAATGAGGAAACTTCAGACTCAAATTTGGTGGACCCTATGATGTATAGACAACTAATTGGGTATCTTATGTACCTGGTGAACACCAGGCCAGATATATGTTTTATGAGCGCCTTGAGACTGAGCGCCTTGAGACAGTTCATGAGTGAACCAAGGCAATTTCACTAGGTTGCTGCAAAACTTGTGTTGAGGCACTGATCTACATCATGCTAGTACAACTTAGATATGATGCATTTGCATCATGCTAGTATGACTTAGAGATGATGTAGATGATACCCCACATCATGCTAGTACAACTTATATATGATGAAGTAGAATAATGCTAGTACAACTTGGAGATGATGTAGATGACTCACATCATGCCTAGATTACTCAGATAGAGTGTGGCTCAGATAGTCACATGACACTTTGTTGAGTGCGTGACAACTACGGGACACATGTGTGGTCATGAGACTATGGCAGAGATTGTGTGTCTCTGGACAACAATTGTATGATATTACAGTGGTTGTGTACCACTATAAAGGATTGTGTGTCTCTTTATAGTAGTTGTATGCTACTACAATGGTTGTGTACCACTCGCAGAGACTGTGTGTGTTTGGATAGTAGTTGTGTGCTACTATAGTGGTTGCATACCACTAGCAGTGACTGTGTGTCACTGGACACTAGCTGTGTGCTACTAGCAGTGGTTGTGTACCACTGGACAATAGTTGTGTACTACTAAGGATCAACACAATCTTGTTCTATTGGATGGAATTATAGTAGCTGTGTGCTACTAGATGATTTTCATGGAGATTACCAGATCACTTGGAGTAGTTGTGTGTTGCTTGATCATAGAGATTGTGACAGATGATTCACGCTATCGATGACATGGTAGTAGCCATGTGATAATAGTTGATTGCAAAGGACTCAATGGACTACTAGATGAAGACATGATGAAAAGATAAATCCCTAGCTAAGAGGCAGTGTTCATGTTTGAGGTAGCATCATGAGACATTCTCCCCAAAGGATCCTATATGGAATAGTAGGAGGGAATGTGGAATTCATCCTGACATGCCTCAGATGGCCAAATGAAGGAACCAACACATTGGTTTCATGAGGAAACCTCTATGTGTCAAATATGGTTCAAGATGACTTAGCTTGATTAGCCCTAAGGGACTGACCACCCCTTATAGGATGAGCTAGCTCAAGTCTTGTGGATACTAACAATATGATGTGTATAAACACAAATGAATGTCCCTAGTAAGCATCGGGTGGAACTTCTCCTATATTGGGTTGCAAACCAATGGAGATAGGATACATTTATCACAGGGTTTTACTTGTGATAAATGGGCCCATGCGTAGTCTTTCCTTGATCATGACAAGGAATAATATGGACTTGAAGTGCTCGAAGATGCAGACCTAGAGTGAGACTGATCTCAGAGAGAGTCAATTGGCTCAGAGGGAGAGTTGCAAAGGGAGTTTCCTCTCAGTTCAGGTGGGGGAGAGACATCTCCCAAGGCTGACAAATAGGTGTCATGAGTCTAGAGTGAATTTTGTACACTTCAAAGGCAAGATTTGACATGATGAAGAATGTCTCCCTCATTGAGAGGGAATGTTGATGTTTGGACAACATCGGGAAGACATTCTCTCAGATCATATGACATGTTTCTCTTGATGTTGCAGATGCTATGAGTACCTCCCTAGTTAAGAGGGAGTGCTCTAATTGTAACTATGGTCGGTATTCATAATGTGAAAAGTAAAAAAAGTTAAAAACAATTTAGTATAAATATATATAATAAATAAGTAGTTATTTATTATCCAAGGTATGCATCCTTTCATGGATGGTCACCATATGTTCTATATATATGAAACACTCATCATTGTAATAACATCATTCGAATATACAATCTCATCTCATTTAGAAAAATCAACAATGATTTCGTCGGAATCCTTAACCTGCTCGATGGTTAACGTACCTCCCACTTTTCGTCATAATCACATCAATAGATCCTATGGAAGATCGAAAACTTTCATGCATTGCGACCACCCTCCGATCAATGTCCCTGATCAATCCTTGAAGTACTCCTGTCTAAGTACTTCCTCCTCCAAAATGAAACCCACTCAGATTATCCCCCCCTCCGATGGACGACTAATATCTATCACCGATAGGTCCGAGGGCTAGGATTTAGCCACCTGTCCTATAGAATAACACCAACAAGGGGGAATTATCATTCCTTTCCATGAATAACGAGCTACCATGTGTCCTCACTTGCATCCCTTCCCATCATGACGTCACTCCCCTCCTATCCTAGCTTACACATAGTTCTACGTGGCATCCGAGTTGGTACTCAGGATACATGGACCTACCCAACTCCACCACCTGGCTTGACACGTGGCACTCAAGCCATGTCACTTTTCACCCCCTAAAAGTGCCATAAAACATTACCATGTGGCACAATAGTCGCTTGACATGTGGACTGACGTGGCATACATGTCATCGCTGGTCACTGACACATCCTTCTAGGTGTTGACACCTGTCCTCTATGCAATGTGTGGGTGACATTATCCTTGTCAGCATGATGTCACCTTTCCCCTGTTCTCATCCAAACAAGATCCATCAAGATCAACGGTCATGGTTATATATCAACTGGGGTGGGGGGGAATATTAGAGAAAATGTATTATTAGGCTTCAATTGATGGTCAAGATTGCTCCTCATAGTCTTCCCATCATAGTTCTCTAGCATACTTTCCCTGGAATGTTCTGATGGCTACGTGCTTTGACCAATGGTCAATATCCTATGATGTCAACTCCGATCAATGACCACAATAAAAACACCTTTCCAAGGGATTGAACTCGATAGGGACCCACCCCCTTGTTGAGACTCACAGTAATACTGAGAGGGGGGGGGTGAATAAATATTGTATTAACTTACTGAAATTTATTTCCTTTTAGTTGTTTATGTTATTAAAAGTTCTCACTCAATGACAAATACACACATAAATAAAAACAACATAGTAAACATAGTGTTGGCCCTCGACCAAGTTTTGGAGAACCTTGGTCGTGTTTGACCAATTTTGGGACTTTGACAGGTTGGTCGAAGACGGAGCGCCCAGGTGAAGTGGAGATCGTAGAATCTCACCCCCTTTTTGCGGGCTTTTTGGGTTTAGTGTTTATGTAACGGGTATGGGATGTTGGCCCATGGGTTTACCCATGTTTAGGCCCCGTTTGTAATGTATAAATAAGTAGCTAGGAAATGTAATAAGAAGTCGTTGTGCTAAGTGTGAATAGCTGTGAATGCTTTGTGCATACTGTATGTTGAGTCTTGCAGAACTAAGTGCAAGAGTTTTTAAGTGTTGTGTGAACAGACTGTGTAAAGGCTCTGTGCTGATCTAACTTGGGGAAGGAGGATCTGGCGAGGTGCACGCAGATCTCCTGTCCTATGCGAAGTTAGATTTGTGGCTCTGTGCATGTAAGGAGATTGGAAGAAGATAATAAAGAAGAAGAAGAGTTGGTGGATGTATCCCCACACTGGGGTGAACCACGTATATCCTGTGTCATGGTTGCTTTGTGCAATTGATGTGATTTATGCTTAGTTTTGTAATATTTATGTAGGTTAGATGCATCTGTTGTAGTAGCTTAGTGCTTAATGATGTGAATGAATGCTAGATCTTCTTAATGTTATGTCTTGAATGGTTAGATGTGCTTAGATCTTGATTAATACTGTGTTGTTTTGTAATTAGGGTTTTTACCTATGATGTGAATAAGGGTTACAAGACTAATGAATGTAACTGCTAAGTTCTCTGTTAAGTGTTGTAATCACAGATCCATGTCCCAGCTAGGTTGTAGACACTTGAGTCCTGCAACCCCCTCTACCTCTACCTCGAGTGAGACTTCATATTCTTCACAGATGTTGCTGAAAGGGCCAGTAGATAGGGTTTTGTTGGTGTGTTGTTGAAGTGTTGAACCCTGGGTCTGCCCCTGTGCCAACAAATGGTTCTGTTGCCGGGACCTGAAACTGTGATTGATGGGAACTAAGGAAAAGAGAAAGCTCTGTGCGTAGATCTGTTGTTGTAGTGTGCAGTACTCTACTTGACTTTTTAAGCTCTCTGCTAAGAAGAGAAGTCCGATCTGAAGAAAAAAGGTAAGATCTTAAAATAGTTTTTCTCTGATAAAAGTAAGATAAGTGAAATTTTTTTCTTCGAAAGTATGGACCTAGGTATGTTTGATAGATTTTGTCCTAGTATGAAAACTAGGGCACAACTAGAAGAAAGAAGATTTGATATGAATAGATCTGAAAGAAATAGTGAAAGATATGTTATTCCTATGCATAGAAATAATTTTTGGACTAACAAGTGGATGCAAGATCGCAAGAAGAATTTTTTGTAGGTCCATCACTGTGATCCCAGTGCGTAGTACAGAAAAGGGTGGGGATCGTTTAAGAGAAAGAGAGGATTGACATTGTGTTATAATTGTAGAAGACCGAGACATCTTGCTAAGAAATGCCCTGGTAGAGGTCCTACTTTTCTTTGTTGTAAATCTACTGGACATGAAGTTTTGGATTTCCCTAGAATGATTGCTAAAGTTGAGAGGATGAACATGAGACAAGAAAACCATGAAGAAGGTCAAGAGACTAAGAATATGCTAAAGAACCAGAAAGAATCAGAGGCTATATTATTGCAGATGAAAGAAACATTGAATGATCACAGAGACATGAGTTTACCAGAGATCTTAAAAGAGAAGCAGTGCATAGAAACAAGAATAGGAGACTTCGACATAAAATGTGTATTGGATGCAAAAACACAGGTGAACATTATGCCATAAAGTAATTGGGAAATTTTGGGAAAGGCTGCTATGATTCCTTCATTGGAAGGAATAGGATTATTTAAAGGAAAGATGATAACCCTACGTGGAAGACTTACTCATGTACCTATGAGTGCTTATGGAACATTGGCATAAGAAGAATTTGAGGTCATTAAGTTTGTTGAGAACAATGCTCCTTTTTCACTTTTGTTAGGAAGGACTTGGATTGAGAGAGATCAGATCCGAAGGAAAGAAGAAGAGGAAGCTATAGAACAGAAAAAGAAAGAATTACGGGATTTCATGACTAGGAGAATAATGCGCTTAATAGAAGAACAAGAGGACAAGTCAAAGCAATTGAGGGCCAGAGACATGGCTGTCAAAGTTGAAATAATGCAAGAAGGCTTAAAGAACTTATCCATGTAGGAGAGTAGAGTGTCTACTCCAGAAACAATAGGAGAAGAAGTATTACCCTCAAACCTTGTGAAAGACCCTGAGCAATGCAAAGTTACTATGCTAAGAGAAGAAGAGAATAAAAATGGAAAGAGGAATCCAGAAACTCAGATCATAGGAAAGAAAGCAAGAAATCTCAGTAAGAAGAAGGCAAAGTTAGAAAAATTGCAGAAGGTTCCATAGAGGATTTCATAGAAGGAAGGCTTGCAGACCTTCAACCTTGCCGGAATAGCAGAATAACACGATTTGGAACTTCTCCACGACAAAGCAATATGACCATTGGAGGCATCTCAATCGTTAGAACAATGCTCCAGAATGGTTAAAAATGCAGTTATTGTCAGAAAGATCACCATTGGACCGCTGGGATCACGCCACAACGGATGGAATCGTATTGATTACAACATTCCTGCCCATTGGGGAAGTCTATTATGACGTTGCCTATTTAGTCCATCGCATGTCCAACCAAGGACACTTTTGCAAATTGTGATTATCTGAGCCCATAGAGAACTGATTGCTATCGTGTTGTGCTTACTGAGACCTCGCCACTCGATTTGCTTACCTTGAGTATTTTTCTGCCTACCCGAGATATCTGATCTTGAGTGTGTATGTCAGGTGAATGTAGCGCAGTAGATAAGTCTATGGAGGAGATCCTAATAAACCTCATGGCTAAGAAGGTCATGTCCACACAAGTACAGGCCTCGTCGATGAGAGAATTGCAAGCATCTCTGTCGACTACGCGTCAATATGGGCCATCCCGAATTGCGACAGAGAAAAGGAGTAAGCACGGTGGTGACCTGGCGAATGTGAAGCTCATCCTGTCAGTCTTGCCCAACTATATCCCACCTCTAGCTGGCACGGTTAGTCATGACAACGTCCTGAGAGACTTTGACTACACACTAATCACTACGTACCTCCCGAAGGGGATACACGCAGTTGTACCACAGTTGAGAGAGATTTTGATGCAAAAGATCAGTGATTTCAACTTAGGAGACCGCACAAATTATGGAATGCTCACACCACATAAGTACTTGACAAAGACAACGGGGAAGAAATTGAAGATAGTCCCCCAGCTGCAAGCAAGATTAGCAGAAATGGAATTGCAAGCAGTGCTAAGCACTCTGCAGGAAGTGCAAGATCAAAGGGAAGAAACTACCCAGAGCGCAGTCAAAAGAATCAAGGCATTGGCATTAGAATGCAAGTAACTCAGTAACTGAAGTGCATAGACCTATGAGTGCCTTGCAGAGGACCCAGAACTAAGAACATTAGAAGCACAACTCCAAGAGGAAAAAAAACAAGCATCGACAATGCAAGTGCATCTGAAACTGCTTTCAGTGGTTGGGAAGATGAAAAGGTCATAGGAATAGTGCGCAGTTCAACAACAGGTCCATGCCATCCATAGTAGAGTCATGGAAGTGACCTAGAGACTCTAGCCAGTACAGGACGAAGCTTGCACAGTTTTTGAGGAGATCAAGGGACAAGGTGCATGACTGGAATAAGTAGTCACCACAGTGGAACAATGCTTGTAAGGATCTATCACTGAGAAATTCATTTAGGAGTTCACCGAGCAGGAGGCTCTAATGAAGCAGCAAGTCAAGGCAACTCGAGCCAAGAATTGCCCAGATCAGAGTGACTTGGGATGAGTCACAGGTGAGTGTTGGGGGTCTATTGTCCCTCAACCAAGTTTTGGAGAACCTTGGTCGTGTTTGACCAATTTTGGGACTTCGACAGGCTGGTCAAAGATGGAGTGCCCAAGCGAAGCGGATATCGCAGGATCTCACCCCCTTTTTGCGGGATTTGTGGGTTTAGGGTTTATGTAACGAGTATGGGATGTCGGCCCATTTTTGACCCATGTTTAGGCCCCATTTGTAATGTATAAATAAGTATCTAGGTGATGTAAGAAGAAGTCAGTGTGCTAAGTGCGAATAGTTGTGAATGCTGTGTGCATACTGTATGTTGAGGCTTGCAGAGATGAGTGAAAGCATTTGTAAGTGCTGTGTGCACAGACTGTGTAAAGGCTCTGTGCTTGGATCTAAATAGGGGAAGGAGGACTTGGCGAGGTGCGCATAGATCTCCTTTCCTATGCAAAGTTGGCTTTGTGGCTCTGTGCATGTAAGGATATTGGAACAAGATAATAAAGAAGAAGAAGAGTTGGTGGACGTAGCCCCACGTTGGGGTGAACCATGTATATCCTGTGTTGTGGTTGCTTTGTGCGATTGATGTGATTTATGCTTAGTGTTGTAATATTTATGTAGGTTAGATGCATCTGATTTAGTAGCTTAGTTCTTAATGATGTGAATGAATGCAAGATATGCTTAATGTTATGTGTTGAATGGTTAGATGTGCTTAGATATTGATTAATACTACGTTATTATGTAATTAGGGTTTTTACCTGTGATGTGAATAAGGGTTACAAGACTAATGAATGTAACTACTAAGTGCTATGTTAAGTGTTGTAATCACATATCTATGTCCCAACTAGGTTGTAGACACTTGAGTCCTGCAACCCCCCCTACCTCTAGCTCGAGTGAGACTTCATCTTCTTCACAGGTGTTGCAGAAAGGGCCGGTAGTTAGGGTTTTGTTGGTGCACTATTGAAGCGTTGAACCCTGGGTCTGCCCCTATGCCAACACATAGTACACCAGAATTTTTACTTCGAAACCCAATGCGGGAGAAAACCACAGAACATTTTCTTTATGTTATTCAACAAGTACCAACTTACAAATTATAATTTTTCATCTGAACAGGCACCCACCTATCGCAGATAATGAGGACACCAATTCTCTTAGGCACCAACCCGTCGCAGATAATGAGGACACCAATCCTCTTAGGAACCAACCTGTTACAAATGATGAGGACTCCAATCCTTAGTGAGTTTCAACTCACCCCAACACCACCTTGCCACCCTTAATTCAAGAAAATTTGTTACATCACTAAACTTCTTCAACATGAACTGAAAAATCTACAATTCAGTTCCTTTGAATAATTGCAGTACCTTATTTCCTCTCATTTCTCCACGCTGCTTGATCAAAGAGCATCCATATTTATAATATTTTTTCCTGAGTTCTATAAGTGGATGTGTAACGGTTACATTATGGACAAACCTTGACCACATCAAAATCCTTTTAGTTACAATTTTTTCTAAATAAAGTATGTGGACACATGCCAGTTATATTATGGACAAATATTGACCAGATCAAAATCCTGTTAGTTACACTTTTTTCTAAATGAAGTATGTGGAAAAAATATATTTATGTTGTGGACATTCTTTGACTAAATCAAATGGACCAAATCTTCCTATGACTAAGCTCTAGATCATCAGAGTATCTCCTGAAGAATGACACAACAATTCATATTCTAGTCTACATAGCATCCATTGCACAGATAGAACTAGAGCGCAAGACTCAAGTCACAAGTATTCATCCCATCACACTTGTCCAGTAGTGCGCTCACCGAATCACCCCATCGAGCTGTAAGTGCCCCCAGTGACTCATTCACTCAACTACAGAACTTTCACTCATTTTTTCACAGTCTACTTAGTTGCTTGTCGCACCAGCTTCGTCTCGTCACATTCTACTGCACCATTTGTTGCATTGGCTCAAGGAACCTATGATCATTGCACATCCATCATCACACTTCAACACCAACATCCTCTGACCCAATACACAATCACAAACAAGGAGTTTTGTCGCAGTTCACTTCGTTGCACTTCATTTCTGAACTACATCATAGGTCATCCTGTTATTCTGCACGCACTCTGATTTCATCCTTTCATGACTTCCTCTGTCTATGCACCATACTTTGTGCCATACCTTCTATTCCATTTATCCTTTTCTATTTTGTTGATCCTTTCATCCTTCGATCCTTTTTCATACTTCTATTTCCATGCTTTCATGACTTCCTTTGTCTATTATTGCACTATAACTGACTATGTCCATGATCATTTTGACAACAATGACAACATATGCAAAACAAACTGCCCCTTTGTCATTGATTGCAACCAAAAGGGCCTTCATCTCTATTCTAAAAGATGACTTCCAAAGCAATGGCCTTTATTATAAGTTACCCCCCCTTTCAATGTGCTCAAATGCCAGAACAATGGCCTTTTGCATGTGCAACTGCCAACTCAATGTTTCTCTCCATTTCAATGTGCGCAACTGCCAAATCAATGGCCTTTTTGTGCAACTACCATATTAATGGAATTTATGTTATTCTCTCCCTTTGAAATCAATGACAAAGAAGGAATTTGGATATGGTCTCCTCCAAGCCTCTTTACGCGCACAAAACCATCCTTAAATAAAATATCTTCGAAAGCCAGTGTAAACTACAACTGTGGGCATCTCCACAGAAGAAAATGTCTCCCTCTTACAACAACAAATGGGGCACCTTTAGAAGCTACATTCAATTCTGAGAAAAATGATTTTTTGCGAGAATCCATGCATCGTTTCCTCAGGTGTATCTGATCCATTTGTAGCTGATGCGACATGCATAAATTCAAGTTTCCTTGCAGATTCCCCCCCTAGATTGGACAAACAATATGGATAATACAACCTTGAATTCAAAACACATATTGTTAGTTTGAATATATATATCTCTGTGTGTGTGTGTGTGTGTGTGTGTGTGGTTCTGTAGTGTTTCCTACTACATGTGAGAGAAAGGTTTTATTGTAAACTTCACACTTTCCTTTCCTAATATTTCAAGCCTCATTCTTGTGTTTTCTTGCTGTAATTAGAATTGTACCTTCTCACCCTTTTTTCCCAAATAAGAATACAACAAGTCCTGAATTTCAAATCATATTGCACAACCAACAGTGCACCTAGGAAGTGGTGAACTATGTTATTTACTAAAGAAGGGAAGACGATTGATTCGAATTATTTTTGGCACGAAATGAGAGCAGAGATATAATAAAGAAATGTACAGAGATATATAATATATCTAATAATATAATAGAAATATATTAGATATGAAACCATAAACACAAAGATATAGTAATACACAATTTCTATTAATGAGTGAAATGTACAAAACTGTAGAAATATAGAGTGAAAGACTCGCTAGAATGGTGGCAACTTATCTATGAGAAGAGATGTGATGACTACTCACATTCGCAAGAAGATGAGTACAATGAGGCTTTGAAGGCCTTTTTACAATAAATATGAATTCCAAAACCATATCAATCCAAAAACCTAACCCTAGGAGATGAAGCGCCAAAATTCATGTGGGCCCCGTTGGGGTAAGTTAGTACATTAACTTCCCGAGGTCGTAACTTTTGCATACGATCTTCGTTTAGGGCGCATGATAGCTTGATGGAAAGGTATTGCCGAGGAGATTAATTTATGGGGATAAGTAAGATCCTTTTATTATCATTAAGGCTCCCTATCGTGAAAAAAACATCGTTTATGCCCTCAATTTGGCCCTCGAAGTTAAAAAATGCTAAAAATAGTAAATTGCCAAAATTGTCAGAAAACTATTTTGAGCCAGTTGGAAAACGTGGGTGGCCACCGATATCCAACTAGATCAATCCTCACTCCTTAGGAAGCAATTTTATCCATTTCATTGAGTGCCTCCATCAGATGAGGAATTTTCTGTTGAATTTGATCCTTAGTGAGCCACTTGCCTTGGTGCAGAAGCTGCCCTGCTTTGACAACCCGATAAAGTTGGATCCTCTGCTGGAAAGTGCCATTAACCTGTGTGTCCATGATATGATTAGTGTATTCATGTTCCATGCAGTCAAGGTTGATATTTATTGGTGTGAAATGTTCTGCTATCTCCAAGGTGTACAATAATGGTGGAAAATAAGGCCAAAGGAGGTCTACATTGAACACTGGGTGCAAGCCAAGGAAGGGGGGTAGGGTGAGATGAAAAGAATTGTCACCCACAACTTTTGAAATGGTGTAAGGCCCATAACAGAGTGGATGAAGCTTCTGATGAGGCCATGTAAGGAATTCTTTCTGGAAGTGCAACCAAACTTTGTCTCCCACCCAAAACTGGTGTGGCACCCAATGTTGATCATGACGCTGCTTGTACTTGGCATTGGACTTCTGTAAAATATCCTGAACCTGTTGGTGGATGTGTTGGATTCGATCAATGAACCATGTGGATTTGTCAAATGCAGTTGGAGCATGCAATGAGTCTACGTGGGTGGCTGCAAGGGGTAGTGAAACATCCATGGGATCCAATGGTTGAAATCCCAACCCCACTTGAAAGGGGTTGTGGCTGATTGAGATATAATAAAAAAATGTACAGAGATATCTCATATATCCAATAATATAACATAAATATATTAGAGATTCAACCATAAACACGGATATACAATAATACACAATTTCTATTAATGAATGAAATGTACAAAACTGTAGAAATACGGAGTGAAAGACTCGTTAGAATGGTGGCAGCTTATCTCTGAGAAGAGATGTGACGACTACTCAAAATCAAAAGAAGATGAGTACAATGAGGCTCTAAAGGAATTTTTACAATAAATATGAATTCCAAAACCCTATAAATCCAAAAACCTAACCCTAGGAGATGAAGCACCAAAATTCATGTGGGCTCCATTGGGGTAAGTTAGTACATTAACTTCCCGTGGTCGTAACTTTTGCATAAGATCTCCGTCTAGGGAACACGATAGCTTGTTGGAAAGATATTGATGAGGAGATTAATTTAGGGGGGTAAATAAGAGACTTAAACTACAATTGAGGTGCCTAATCATGAAAAAACATCATTTAGGCCCTCAAGCTAGCCCCCGAAGTTAAAAAATGCTAAAAATAGTAAATTGCCAAAATTGTCAAAAAAATGTTTTGAGCCAGTTGGAAAAGGTGGGTGGCTACCAATATCCACTTGGATCAATGATATCACACCAAACCTATGTCTAAGATACTCAAAGGGTTCTTTTGGTAATGGCTTCATAAAAATGTCTGCAATTTCCTCTTTGGAAGGAACATACTCTAATTTGACCCCTTGATCATGAACCTATTCTCTGAGAAAAGGATATTTCATTGGTATATTCTTAGTCTTAGAGTGTTGAACATGATTTTTAGAGAGATTAATAACATCAATATTTTCGCACATGATGGATGTAGGTTGATAATAGGGAACTTGAATACCTTTGAGATTGTTTTTAATCCACAACACTTGAGTATAGCAGGATGTTGCAACTACATATTCGGCTTCAGCTATAGAGAGAGAAATGGAAGTTTGTTTTTTGTTGAGTTAGGAGACTAAACAACTACCAAGGAAGAATGCACCTCTATTGCCAATTTTTCTATCATCAATACTTCATGTGCAGTCTACATATGTATAATCTTTGAGAACAAGATCTGTGTCTTTTGGATACCACAAGCCATAATCAACAATGCCTTACAAGTATCTAAATATTCTTTTAACCGCAAGAACATGAGTTTCCTTAGGATTGGATTGAAACCTGCCTACCAAACCCACTGCTTGTATGATGTCAAGATTTGAAGTTGTGAGATAGAGTAAACTAACTATCATAGACCTATACATGGTTTGATATACTTCTATAGAATCATCATCCTTGCTAATTTTACAACTGGTAGTTAGGGAAGTGCTTTCTGGTGCGCAATTTTCCTTGCCAAATTTCTTCAATATTTCCTTGAGATATTTACCTTGAGAAATGAAAATTCCCTTTTATGATGGATGAATATGTAAGCCAAGAAAGAAGGAGAGTTCTCCTAACATGCAAATCTCAAACGATTGCTACATTTTAGTTTCAAACTTCTTACTCATTAATTCAATGTTACTACCAAAAATAATATCATCAACATACACTACAATAATTAATAGATCATTACATTCAGTCTTGATGTATAATTTTATATCAACAATTCCATTTTTGAATCCTTGTTGATGCAAATACCTAGCTAATCTATAATACCAAGCTCTTGGAGCTTGTTTTATCCCATATAGGGATTTATTTAATCAAAAAACATAATCCTTTTTGTTAGTTAGTAGAAAACCTTCTGGCTTCTCCACATAAACTTCTTCCTCAAGGTCACCATTTAAAAATGTTGATTTGACATCTATCTAGTACTTTGAATTTTCTATAGTATGCAAAAGCCAAAAACATCTTGATAGCTTTAATTCTTTCAACAAGGGAAAAAGTTTCTTCAAAGTCCACTCCTTCAACTTGAGCATACCCTTTGCATACCAATCTAGCCTTGTTTTTTACTATCTGTCCATCTTCATTTAACTTGTTTATGTATACCCATTTAGTTCTAATTATATTCTTGTCATTTGGCCTTGGGACAAGTTCCCAAGTCTTATTTTTCTCAATTTGGCCTAGTTCTTTATTCATGGCTTTGACCCAATGGTCATCTTGGCTTGTTTGCACAAAATTTTGGGGTTCAATCATAGACAATAGTGCAAAATTTGTAGAGCTAGATGTATATGTAAGTTTTCTTCTAGTTTGTACACTTGTTTCCTTATTTCCAAGAATTTGAATTTCTAGATGATGTTTTTGAACATAACTTGATGGGGTCTTTGGCTGTGATGTTTCCATTCACTCATTTTCCTCTGAATCCTTTGATTCCTGATGATCATTCACTCAGTCATCTTGTTTTTCATTGTTGATTGGTTCTTCATATGAGTCATCATGATGTTGATGTCTCAATGGATGAAATGGTATTTCATCTACCTTTACATCTATACGCTCAAATATCTTGTGGAGTCTTTTGTTGTAGCACTTGTATCCTTTAAATTTGGAGGAGTATCCTAACAAGATACCTTCATCAACTCTAAAATCAAAATTACCTAAGTTGTCTTCATTTCTTTTGATGTAGCATTTGCTTCCAAAAATCTTGAAGTACTTTATTGATGTTGGTTTTCCATGCCATAGCTCATAAGGGGTTTGATTGTTGTTCAATTTTATGTGTGATTTATTGAGAATGTTTACAACATTTTGAACAACTTCTCCATAAAATGTTTTGGGTACTTCTGATTCATCAAGCATGGCCCTGGCCATTTCTTGAAATGTTATGCTCATTCTTTCTACTACTCCATTCTACTGAGGGGTTATGGCAATAACAAACTATCTCTTGATCCCATGCTTTTCACAATAATTGTTGAATTCATCAGATGTGAATTCTCCTCCTCTGTGTGATCTTAGGAACTTTCTTTTTAAATCCATTTCATTTTCTACCTGTTCTTTGAAGAATTTAATTTTTTCAAAAGCCTCAAATTTATGTTTCAACAATCCAACCCAAGTCATTCTAGTATAGTCATCAATAAACAAAAAAAAAAATATCTTTCACCTCGAGGTGATTGTGTACTAGTAGGTCCACAAATATCTGTATGATTCATCTCAAGAGGTCAAGTGGTGGAGTGTTCTCTTGCCTTGAATTGAACTCTTGACTGCTTTCCAAACATACATGGCTTGAAGACAATATTCTCAGGTTTGGAAATTTTAGGCATATCTCTCACAACATCGTTTCTTCCTAGCTTAGCAAGATGATTAAAAATAAGATGAATTAGTCTTTTGTTCCAAAGCCAAATCTCGTCAATTTTACCAATACAAAATTTGTCTTTTCCTTCTTCTAAAACATATACATTCCCTGAAGTTCTAATTGCCTTTACAACAATCTTCCATGTATTCACATTCATTACTTTACAACCTTTTGAATGAAAGAGAACATTATTTCCTTGATCACACATTTGACTTACACTCAAAAAATTATGTTATAGACCATCTACATACAACATATTATGTGCTTTAGTCTTTCCCTTCTTATCTTCATCTAGTACAACGATTCATTTTCCTCTAATTCTAGCTGGAGCATTTTTTCCAAAAGTAACATTACCACATTTTTATTCGATTAGGAATTCAAACTTACTCTTGTCTCATGTCATGTGCTTGGAGAAGCCACTATCAATATACTATTGATTTTCTTGATTTTTGGCATATAGAGCCAGTTCACAATTTTCTTTGTTTTTATTTTTCTTCCTACAAACCTTGGTAGAATATTCTTGTATGTCTTCCTTAAGAATAAACAACAAATTTATTTTTCATTCAATTTCCTTGTGTCCAAAATTATTGCATATGTGGAACTCAAGGTAATTCAGTAAAGGGGAGAAGGAATTATTGAAAGAATTTTGAACCATAGCCATTTTAGGTTTGTTGAATCTCATTCCTATATTTCTATTATATCTAGAAATTATGCAACTCACAACCTTATGTCCAAAGTTTCCACAAAAGAAAAAATATCCATAGAAGAAATTTGGATTCCTTGGAATGAAAAAATTACTTGTAGGAATCAGTCTTTGTCTGCTAACTTGATCAGATTCAAGCACTTATTGCTTCCTTGCTTCATAGTTGGGCTGATCCAGTTCTGACTACTTCTTTTCATCTTTTTCTTTGTGAGGTTGACTATTGTTTCCCTTGAGAGAATTTGCATAACTAGTTGACATGCTAGTGCTTGGCTCACCTTTGAAAATTTTTAGACTTTCCTTATATCCCAACTCTGTCTTGTCATCTAGTGATCTTTGATTGCTGAGAATGTTATCTAGAGTTTCAAATCCTCTTATGAATTTTATTTGAATTTTGGATTTCTCTAGATCCTTTCTTAAGGACACTATTTCTTCTTCTAGTTTGTCGTAGATTTTCTCCTTTTCTTTTATTCGATTCATCAATATTTCTTTCCTTCTTTTTCCCTCTTCTAATTTAATTTTTAAGATGACCATTTCTTCACTAAACTCATTGTATTTTCTTTGCAGATTTGTAACTTTTTTTTCCTTAGTTTTTTCTTTTTCTTGAGCCGTGAGATTTCCTCCGGAGCACTAATGAGTTCTCCTTCCATGCCTACTATGACTTCACACTCTTTCGTTGTTTGTTTTTTCTTGATAAGATTTGTGTCTCTCCAAATCCATGAGAATTTTTTCATCTTGAATTGTCTATGTCTCATATTCTCCTACTTTAGTATCTGAAGAGCTACTACTATCCTCATTTGAATAAAGACTATTCCTTTTAAAAGTCCTTTTCTTTTTAAACTCCCTAGGTTTATCCTTGCCTTTTCTTTCCTTTTCATTGGTGTTGTTTTCTTTGAAGGGAAATTTAGATGCAAAATGACCAACTTTGCCTCAATGAAATCATTTGAATGGTAACATACCTTTGTAATTTTTGAAGCCCCTCTTCAGTTTCCTCACAAAGTTAGCTTTGTCTTCATCTGAGAAGTGTTCTGATGAATCATGAACTTAATAAGTTGACGATTTGATAGATGCCTTGAAGACTACATTCTTTATATCTAGTTTTTCTTTCTTGGTCCTCATCTCATAAGCAGTTAAAATTCCATGGAGCCTATCCATAGTCATTTTATCTAGTTCAATCATTTCCTCTATAGCAGAAATATTTGCATCAAGTCTTGAGGGAAGAGATCTCAGTACCCTTTGAACCACCATAGCTTCTTTAATCTTTTCTCCTATCCCTTTCATACTTTTTACATAATCATCCACTTTGAGAAAGAAACCTTCAATATTTTAATCTTCACTCATTTTTAGGTTTTCAAATTGCATTATGTGAGCTTGAAGTTTGGCCAACTTCACTTTTTCATCCCCTTCCTAACTGTTTACCATTTTTTCCGATATTTCCTTTTTTGGTTACAACTACATCACTTTAACAAATCTATTTATGCAACCCACCTTGGATATAATTCATAGCTCTTGCATTATTGTAGTAATTTTTCTTACCAACTTCATCAGTTGGAAGAGTTGTTAGGATTTTATAACCATCTACCACAATCTACTAAACATTCATACCAAGAGACATCAAGTAGGTCTTCATTCTGATTTCCAAAATGAAAAATTTGGTCCATTAAATAGAGGAGGTCTGGTTGAAGAGGAAGAGGAGTCTTGAATTTCCATACTTTCTTTGAGAACTTCCTTCTATATGTTAAGATGTTACCAAAGGAACATGATCTAATACCAATTGTTGAGACTCACAGTAATACTGATAGGGGAGGGGGTGAATCAATATTGTATTAACTTACTGGATTTTCTTTCCTTTCAGTTGTTTATGTTATTAAAATTGCTCACTCAATGAAAAATACATGCAGAAATCAAAACAACACAGTAAACATAATACACTAGGATTTTTACGTGGAAACTCAATGTGGGAGAAGAAAACATAACATTTTCTTTATGTTCTTCTGCAAGCACTAACTTACAAATTATACAACAGGCACCCACCTATCACATATAACAAGGGCACCGACCTGTCATAGATAATGAGGACACCAATCCTCTCAGGCACCAACTTGTTACAAATGATAAGGAATCCAATCCCTAGTAAGATTCAACTCACCCTAACACCATCCTGCCACCCTTAATTCATAAAATTTTGTTACATCACTAAAATTGTTCAACACGAACTGACAAATCTACAGTTCAATTCCTTTGAATAATTACAATACCTTCTTTCCTCTCATTTAGCCACACCTCTCAATAAAAGTGCATCCATATTTATAATATTTTTTCCTGAGTTCACCTTCCTATAAGTGGACGTGTAATAGTTACATTGTGGACAAACCTTGACCACATCAAAATCCTATTAGTTACAATTTTGTCTAAATAAAGTATGTGGATGCATGAAAGTTATATTATGGAAAAATCTTGAACAGATCAAAGTCCTATTAGTTACACTTTTGTATAAATGAAGTATGTGGATGAAAGACAATTATGTTGTGGACATTCTTTGACCAAATCAAATGGACCAAATATTCCCACTACTAAGCTCCAGATCATCAGAGAATCTCCGGAAGAATGACACAACAATTCACATTCTGGTTTACAGAGTGACCACTACACAGATAGAACCAGAGTGCAAGACTCAAGTCATGAGTCTTCATCCTGTTGCACTTGTCCTGCAGTGCACTCACCGAATCACCCCATCAAACTATAAGTGCCCCTAATGACTCATTCCCTCAACTGTTGAACTTCCACTCATTTGTCGTAGTCTACTCAATCACTTGTCGCATCAGTTTCGTCTTGTCACATTACTGCATCATTCGTTGCACTTGTTGAAGGTACATGTGATCATTGAAAATCCATCATCATACTACAACACCAACATCCTCTAACCCAATACGCAATCACAAACAAGGATGTATGTCACAATTCACTTCATTGCACTTCATTTATGAACAACGTTGCGGGTCATCATGTTGTTCTGCACACACTCTATTTTCATC
Organism: Picea engelmannii; assembly: GCA_009831015.1. NCBI lineage: Eukaryota > Viridiplantae > Streptophyta > Pinopsida > Pinales > Pinaceae > Picea > Picea engelmannii. The sequence goes on along the minus strand of ML776759.1, from coordinate 1,693,533 downwards.
CTTTCACAACTTACTCTGTTTGTGCGCCATACTTTGTGCCATACCTTCTATGCCATTTATCCTTTTCTACGTTGTTGATACTTTCATCCTTCGATCCTTTTGTTCACTTCTATTTCCATGATTTCACGACTTCCTCTGTCTGTTATTTCACTATAACTGACTATGTCCATGATCATTTTGACATCAATGATAACATATGCACAACACCCCTATTTCCTCGACCATTTATAGGCCACCACGTGTCTTCCTCGTACACGTAGGCTCTTTCCATCAACGTGACATCAAAATTATGTCACCCTTCCTCTCCATCACGACTAATGGTTTCCATGTCGATCAATGGTTGTGATTACTCTCAAATATTCTCCAATGGATCGATGACTCTTGTTTGTTCAGAGTCTCATCCTAGCCCAAACATGCAATACTCTAACCGTACCACAATGATCAATGATCATGATTGATTCGTTATGATGAAATCGACAACGATGATTATTTTTGAGGTAAAGCACATGATTTCATAGGTTTATTAGTTTGCTTCAGGACTTAGTCGATTTTTCAAGGTCTTATTAGAATTTTCCCTCGGCTATCAATCTGAAATGGGACTTCACGACCAAGAATAGTTATCGATTTCTTCTTAGGCTATACATATCCTTATAGAACCCTCATTTATCATAACAAAACTCTAAGTTATTTACTCCTCGTCGCTCACTTGGGGAATTTCATCCCATGAGTTATCCATACAAGAAAAAAAACATTTCTAGTCTTGAATTCGCTAGAATACATCAATTTTGAGAGTTGAACTCCAAGCAAAGTCACAGAAATAATGCATATGCATAATAATCTTCATATATGTACAATTCCGACAACAAATATTCAAGGAATATTTACAACAGTGGAACCCCATAAAAACAACCACATAATTTCCCATTTCTATTAAAGTCCAAGTGTAAATTCAACAACAATATGTGTGAAAATAATTCATATTTACAGTTCATGTATGATTCTAGCAGCAACATACTAAAATATGAATATCATAGTAAATAACCAACACAAGATTATATATTCATTCAAATGTAAATTAAACTAACACATGGTGGGAACTTATCTGATATAAATAGCCGCCAAATACATGCAAACCTTCAATTTTCTTCCTAGCCTTAGACTCTTTTGCCCACAAATTGACAACAGGTCACCCTCGAGATGGGGCTTAAACTCCACTTGGCAAGGAAAACCTATCCAGACAAGCTATCTCAACAACAATGATCATATTTTAGGTGCCAAGTTTTATCAACCAGCCTACAGTATCTAATTTCCCCACATGCTTGTCCCACCCATGGAGTGTGCCCCTTCAGTTACCCCACTTGCCTTCCAAGCTTAAACAATAAGCTAGTCAGGAAATATCAAAGTTCTATAGCTGCAGCTTGGCACCTTTTGGATTCAAATTCACGACAATTCTCTCACCTAGAGAGAATGTGCACGGGTCTAACAACCTGCTTCTTCAACAACACTTCTCTCGCCTAGAGAGAAATGCAGACGGGCATGAAAACCTGTTTCTTCATCTTAATTCCCAACAAATCTCGCTTCAAGTGTACTCAAGAAAAAATGGGGATGGAAACAAGTATGTACAACAACAACAGGGAGATGGTATGGATGATGGAGAGTAGGACAACATGATTGAATGATTGAATGAATGGGAAAATGCACTAAGGTTTGCTAAGTGCCACTTGTCACTTCTCAAACTTCCTTTTGAACCACTTGGTGATTCGTTCCCCTTTTCCAAAGACTTAGGAAAAAAATCACGTTCATGCCAGTTTTCCTTTGTTGAAAATACTTTATTAATATTTCCTTGGTTTAAGCCCCATAGCTTAGATCCCTTCCTAAAAATTTAGCTACCTTTATTATATAGTGGAGTTTATCCCCCCGTAATCTTTCTGTCGGGATGGTCTGCAACAATGATTCTTTTTCATTAAATCCAAAGTGAAATTACATAATAAAAAATAGGTTCACTAGCACAAAAATTTCTTGGATCACTAGCTTATGTGCACAACTATAATTACATTTCAATTGGGGTTAGAACTAGGGGTATTAAATTCCCCTCCCCCTTATTTATGCACTTTCCTCACTGTAGTATATACATATATACAATCAAAGTTCAAAAATTTACAAAAATATGTGGGTACTCTGCCCGCATAACATCCTCATGCTCCCAAGTTGCTTCTTCAGGACTATACCAGATCCATTGGACCTTTACTAGATTTATGACTCGATTCCAGAGCTACTTGGTTTTCTGGTCCAAAATTCATACTTGTTGTACTTGGAATTCACCCTCTGGCTCCACCTCAATTACATTCCAATCAATGACATTATTAGTATCAGGTACATACTTTTTAAGTAAGGATAGATGAAAAACATTATGAATATGCATGGATGTTGGTAATGCAAGCATATATTCTACAGGGCCAATCCTTTCTAGGACTTTGAAGGGTCCAAAGTATCTTGCTTCTAGTTTTGAGCACTTCCCCAATCTTAGGGAACTTCGCCTTGCTTTTACTTTCAAAAATACATGGCCACCTATTGAAAATTCTTTGGGAGTTCTATGTTTATCAGCATAAATTTTCTGCATGTCTTGGGTAGACTTCAAGTTTTGTTTTATCTTCACTATCTGATCCTCCATATCCCTGAGTAAATTTGACCCCACTATTGTCTTATCAACTAGATTGTCCCAACTTACTGGTGTTTTGCATATTCTTTCATACAATGCCTCAAATAGATTCATCTTAATAGATGCTTGGTACCCATTGTTATAAGAAAATTAAACTAAGTGTAAATAATCCTTCCATTTTGAGGGTTTTTTCATGAAATACATTGTCAAGATGTCCTCTATTACTTGATTGACTCTCTCTTTTTGTCCACCTGACTCAGGGCGATAAGCTTTTCTGAAATTTAGATTTGTCCCAAATCCTTTGAATAGCCCCTTCCAAAAATTCGATGTGAACATGGGATCTCTGTCTGTTACAATCCTCTTAGGTATACCATGAAGTATGGTTACATCCTTCAAATAAATATCAACAATGTTGGCTTCCTTGTGGGTTATCTTCACATGAATAAAACAGGCAGTTTTAGTAAGATTGTCTACAACTACCATAATGGAGTCATGTTGTTTGGTAGTCCTGGGAAACTTAGTAATGAAATCCATGGTTACAACTTCCCATTTCCACTCAGGAATGGGCAAGGGTTGTAACAAACTAGCTGGGTGTTTGTGTCCTATCTTGACTTTTTGACATTCAAGACACCTAGCAGTGAAATATGTAACCTCCTTTTTCATACCTAGCCAATAGTATTGCTTTTTTATAGCTACAATTGTCTTTTGGTAGCCTGGGTGCCCAACATAAGGCACTTTATGCATTTTTGTTAATATCAAGTTTTTCAACTCTTGGTCATCTCACACATAAATTATTCCCTTGAACATGAATATTTCATCTTCCCCCAGCTCATAATTCTCAATTTTTGGCTGCATTTTACCTTGTTGTAATTTTCCCCTTATTTCCACATACATCTAATCTAATTTTGCAGCCTCTAAAATTATATTTTGAAAATCAGACTTGCACATGCTAATGACTACAACATGTATTTAATGTATCCTTCTGTTGAGTGCATCAACCACTTTGTTCTCTTTAACTTTGATGTGCTTGATATCAAAGTCATATTCACCGAGGAATTCTAACCATCTTCTTTGCTTGGCATTTAGGGTTAGTTGTCCAAATAAATATTCCAGACCACTGAGATCTGTTCTCAACTCAAATTTTCTACCCATAAGGTAGTGCCTCCACATTTTCAAAGCATGAACAATAGCTTCCAACTCCAAATCATGAGTGGCATACAATCTCTCATGTTCTTTCAACTTCCTTGATTAATAACACAACACATAACCATTATGACTAAGGATTCCACCAAGCCCTTCCTTGCATGCATCGGTGCATACAATAAAATATTCATTAAGATTATAAATTTTCAAGATGGGTGCACTTGTGAGTAAGATTTTCAAGTGTTGAAAGTTTCTTTCACACTTAGGTGTCCATTCAAATTTTACACCCTTATTCTGTAGAGTTGTGACAGGGTGTGAAATTATGGAAAACCCTTCAATGAGCCTCGTATAATAACTTGCAAGTCCCATGAAGGACCTCACCTTAGAGACATTTCTTGGTGCTGGACATCCTTTAATGGGTTTATCTTTTCCGGATCTATTGTTATCCCTTCCTCTGATATGATATGGCCCAAATAATAATTTTTCCTCTGATAGAAGGAGAATTTACTCAACTTGGCATAAAGTTGATGCTTTATCAATACTTGGAGCACCCTCCTCAAGTTTTTCTCATGCTCTTCTTTAGATTTGGAATAAACAAGAATGTCATCTAGAAATACAATGACAAACTTATCCAAGTATTCTTTGAAAATACCATTCATTAAACACATGAAAACAACCGGTGCATTCGACAATCCAAATGGCACCACTGTGAACTCGTAGTGGCCATACCTTGTCATGAAGGAAGTATTACTAATATCCTCTTCTTTGGTTCTCACTTGATGGTATTCATATATGAGATCAATCTTGGAAAACAATTTTTCACCTTTCAGTTGATAAAAAAGGTCATCTATTTTTGGCAAAGGATATTTGTTCTTTACAATCACTTTATTTAGCTGCCTGAAATCAGTGAAAAGTCTAAAGGTGCCATACTTATTTTTCACAAATAACACTGGTGCACCCCAAGGTGATACACTTGGACGTATATACCCTTTCTTCAGAAGTTCCTCCAACTGCATTTCTATCTCCTTCAACTCGGGTATGCTCATCCTGTAAGGATCGTTGGATAAAAGGGCTACTCCAGGCATTAGATTAATTGAAAAATAAATATCCTTTTTGGGTGGTAACCCGAGAATTTCTCCAAACAAATCTTCAAATTGTTTTAGGACTACATAGTCCTCAATGTTTGGAACCTTGCCCTTAGGATCTTCCTCCATATGTGATGCAAATATTTGACTTCCCTTTTTGAAACGTTTCTTTAGATGCATGCATGAAACTTCTCGAATAGTCATAGCTCTTGGAATACCCTGTATTTTTCTCAAGTTTCCTTCCTCATCCAAGCAAGTAAAGGATTTATTGTAATAGTCCAAGACAACATGGTTCTTTTCAAGCCAATCCATACCAATTAGGTAGCCATTAGAGCCCAAGGGTATGATGTTTAGGTTTTCTTTGGTATTCATCCCATTCATGTTCATTGGACATGCCTTAACCATTTCATTAATTTTCCTTTTAGTTTTGGTAGCTAGCTACACCAACCAAGGTTTTCCAAGTTTACTTTTTGGCAAATGAAACCTTTCTACCATATTAGGATCTAGATAACTATGAATAGCTCCTGAATCAATAAAAATAACAATAGTTTGGTTGTTGATCTTACCTTTTACTTCAACCATGTGAGGCTGAAATTCGATCTGCTTATTGTCAAGGGCTACATAAATTCTTGGTATATTTTTTCCTATATCTTCAATCGTTTCATCTTGATGTACATTGTGAACAAACTTCACTTTGTCAGCTCTAAGAGGACATTCTCGGTACACGTGGTCTCCATTACAACCCCAACACTTTATGGGTTGCTGCCTTGGTCTTTGTCCCATGGTTTCAACCATCCTAGGCTCTTTGGAAACTGGTTGTCCTTGAGTATTATTTCTGAAAAAATGGGGGTTTGTTTCCCTTCTTCCTCTGCTCCATCTTACTTTTCTTTTTGTCTTCCCAAGTCTTTTGGAAGTTTGGTCTTCCTCTATGCTGATCATATAGACATTTAGCTCTCCTTATGGCTTCTTCCAACATATTGGGATCATCAAATTGTAGTTTATCACTGATAAATGATGGCATCCCACTTAGGTATCTATGAATTTTAACTTGTTTATCCTTAATAAAGGAACACATTTCAATATCTCTAAGAATGTTCTTTCATACTCGTCAATGGTCATGCTTTCAAGTTTCATTTCAAAGAACTCTTTCTTTTTCCTATCATAGTATCGTTTGGTTAGATATTTCTTTTTGAAATATCTCTTAAACTCCTTCCAAGTAACCTTCTTCTCATCAATGTGTTGCACTTGTACAAAATAATCCCACCACATTGATGCTTTTCCTTCAAGTTGAGAAACTGTTATTGTCCCTTCTACCCGAGAGGAATAGTTATGTAGATGAAAGTGTTTTCTCGTACCCAACAACCAGGTCTCTTCATCCTCATAATTTTTTTCCTCACCATCGAAAGTAGGAGGCTTAATCTTATTCATCTCTCCTTGTATCTCATTTGCCCCAGATTTCTTCTTATGCTTCTTGAAAGGAGATGGGAGTGAGCTATTATGTGCCCTCATAGCTTAATGTTTAGGTGAGTTATGACGATTTTTGAGACCCTAAATTGACATCCCCACTACCCTATTTTACTCCTCATATATACCTTTTTGGCTTACCTAAGCTTGGGTAATGACAAAGAATACTACCATTAGCCATTGATAAGGTCATAAGGTAAAGGGTAATTAATTCATGCATTTTTGTGGTTTATTGAGCTAGGAGATTAAATGTTTCATGTACTAATGCTTCAATTTGCCATGTATAATATTTGACCTCTAGATAAATCCAGCCTTCCTGTACCAACTCAGCTATCCGGTACTTGTGCACCAGACTGCCACTGTCCGAATCCGATACCAAGTGCATTTGGTACTGAATCTCACCCGTCGCGATCCGGTACCAATGGTTGTGGACTATCGTGATACGGTACCACCATTCATGCACTATTCAGATCCAATACCATCTACTTGTCCCGATCCGATACCAATTTAGGAAGCCAAATGTACCAAGTTTAGCTCCAGATCGTGCCCACGACAACTGTTGAGTGTTTATTGAATCATAAATGTTTTAGCAAAGCTATGTTAGGATAGTTTGTTGTTGCTTCATCCTTGTGCACTTTGCGTCATGAGGATGAATCTTAAAATATGTAACCGAATAATTAAATTTAACAATTGATTGATTTGCAAACGATTTCACCTCCTTGTGTTTCACGACCAAGACGGTTTAAATAGTCATGGAAAGGATGGTGGAAGTAGTAGAGAGTTAGCATAATACAAATGTGAAGCAGCGTTATATATTGCAAAACATATTCTGGGTGAAGAATAATAGAAGGATGTCATTTATCTCTATGCCTCGATTGTCTATGATTGAATGTGAGCTGAGTTGTTAGCATAGTTTGATTCTATGTTTTGAAGTTTGAGTGAGAGTAATGTGTGGGTTGAAAGCAAGTTTATTGTAGACTCCAGTCGCTGACCTGTTGAAGCGGCAAGGGCCCATCGACCAACAAAGGTCAACACCTTCGTAGATTAGTATTAGCATTTTCTTTTAATAGTGTGAATGTTAGATTAGCTGAAGCTTTAATTCCTTTAGATGATAGCAGTACAGTTTAGACTAGAATTTTAATTATATGATCGTTTAGAGAGCTTTACTCACTCTGTTTTGCATATGCTCTATTTTTATGAATTTGATTTTGTTTCATAGACATGAATGTTGGCAGCAGTAGTCAGACATATTTGAAGGATAACTAGTGAAGTTTACAACATCACATTGTGAACCACAACATACTCAGTATATTGACTATTGAACTACCCATGCTATGTCTTGATGATTGATGTGTGATTTCCCTTTCAAAGTGTGGTTGCATAGTTAATTCTCTGGGTCAGATAGCAGAGTTGACCTGTCAGAAGAACTCCATCTCATACTTTCATGTGCCATAATGGAGTAGATAGCCTCTCTATGAAAGACAACCAAAGTGCATTTCGGTTTGCTAGTTTGTTTTGTTTCTAGCATACATAATCTAGAATAGTTCTATACTCATGACATTAGAATTACCTTTCTTATTGGTGTCTTGTAACTCTATTGATTACGAATCCTGGATTGATAATTAATGATTGCATTATACTAAACATATAAGCAACACAACATTTTGGCGCCATTGCCAGGGAGTTGCAAATGGTAGGAAGTAATTTTTATCTTAGATTGTTTGCATAAATTTTGAATGCTTTTAAAGGCTACTTGAGGGAGGAGGATAAAACATTTAAGACATGAGTGAAGAGCCACATGGCCACTAGAGTGGGGTTCTCCGAAGCCAGGTTGCCTTCTTACCTTCTAGATAGAATTAGGATTTCAATTCAGTTAAGAATCAAATTTTCATTTTATGCATAGATATAGAGATAACAAGGGTAGATTTGTAAGCTTTAAAGATTCAAAAACAATACCCCCCACTAATCCAATTGACACTGGTGTGGGAAAAATTCCACCAGGAAAAAATTCAAGGGGAGCCAACGAGGCTCCAGAAGGAGAACCTAAAATGGAAGAATCAGCGTTGGGGCAGGCAAAATGTGAATCTGCTGAACATTTAGGAGACACATAAAATCCAGTTTCTAAACCATCTATCAGTGGAATGGTAGAAGAAGAAGGAAATGCAACCATAGAGACTGAGACTTTTGGGTTTCCAATCTTGGATATTTCCAGAAACATCAGCATGAAAAATATCCCACTATCATCGTTACCCACTTTCAGAGGTATGTCAACTGAAGATCCAGATTTATTTTTATTTGAGTTTGAAATATTATGTAGAAGTTGTAACTACTCAGACGATGCCCCAAAACTTAAGCTCTTTCCTGCTACAATGAAAGATTCAGCCTTAAGATGGTTCATGAGCTTAGGAGAAAATACAATCCTCTCTTGGGATCAAATGAAAGACACATTTCTATGGAAATATCAAGACTATTGTAAGGATAATGCTAAAAATGAAATTTTTAAAATGCAACAAATAGAAGATAAAAGCCCTGAAGACTACTTAGAAAGGTTCTTATACAACTATCAGAAATCAAAACTATTCACCACAGACCCAGGTGTAGTAAGAACTGTACTCTTGAAAGGTCTTAGAGATGACTGCATAGAAGTTTTAAACTTGTTGAGTTCAGTAGATGTACACCAAAATCCTTTTGCAGAGATTGCAGATTACTGTAGAAGATACTCAATAGGACAAGCTAAAATAGACAAAGGACCAAGAGATCCTTCTAGCAGAAATACAAAACAAAGCTCAGGGATTGTCACCAGAACTGAGTTAGGAAACTTATTAGAGAACTTTAAAACAAACATCTTGAGAACAATCAGTAACCAGTTAGATACTCTAAAACTAAAAAAGAAACAAGAAGACGAGGCTACTTTAGCAATATTTTGTCATAGATGTCGAAAGAAGCACAGTGATAAAGAATGCCCATTAAATGTCATAGAAATCTATGGCCTATGTACACTAGAAAACCCCACATCTGAGTGTCCAACTTTTCTTGAGCTACAATCCATGTATAGGGGAGGAGGAGTCTCACAAGAACAACCATACCCTTCTAGAAGACCTTGGAGAGCCCAAAACCCCAATACATTTTATGACCCTAATGCACAATATCAACAATAACAATGGGGTCCTTATCCAATGATCTATCCACAATGGACACCTCAACAAGCTCAAACTCAACCTTGGAAACACAATTGGAGGGGACCTGTGTATGGAAATCCCTCTTATCCTACATATCCACAGTACCCTATAAACATTTTCCAATTACTACCTGGATTCAACCCACCACAGATGCAAGCTTTACTCCCACCTCCTATACAACAACAATTTACAACCCCCTTGAACCTTAACCAACAATAACGACCACCTATAAATGCCAATCAACAACAAAACCAAGCTGCCCACAACCCTCCGAAACCAACAACAATCCCTGCCCATCCAATCCCTAACCCCAATAATCGAACCACCCACTCGGTGCAAAATATAGAAGTTCAAACCTTTCCCACCTATGAAATTCAACTACGATCGGGGAAAATTGTAAACCAATCAAATATTGCAGTAATAATTCAGGAAGAAAATGATAACCATTCTAAGGAAGAAAACACTCAAACCACCCATGTCGAAGAAGAGACCTCCCCTCCTATTCCAATCACCTCTCAGTCTGTACAAGTACCCCAACAAGTTAATCTCCCACCCTACCCCAAAAGACTATTAGTGAAGAAACCTGACCCACCCTTGCATAGAGATATAGAAGACAAATTACAAAATGTATGTATAAAAATACCTCTGTTGCAAGCCATTAAGGATATCCCCATATACGCCAAAATCATAAGGGATCTTTGCATCAAGAAACCAGGAAGGAAGAAGAAGGAACCTCCCCTTGTTCAGGTGGTGGGACAATTATTTGAATTTATTTCTGAAATGCCATACAAATATAATGACCCTAGAAACCCAGTAGTCACTGTTGAAATTAATGGTATTTCTCTACCAAACACACTCATTGATTTGGGTGCAACAATTAATGTAATGCCTTTTGACACTATGCAAAAGCTCCAAATCAACCAGTTAAGACCAACCCAAACCATGATAGAGTTGGCAGATAAGTCAGACATTAGCCCTACAGGAAGTCTAGATGATGTCACAGTCACTCTAGCTTCCTGGGAATATCCAGTAGACTTTTTAGTCATCTATTCTAAATCATCCTCCAAACCAGGACACCCTGTGGTTCTTGGCCGCCCTTGGATGGCCACAACAGATCCTTTATCAGCTGTCAGTCTAGTGAGATGACTATATCCAATGGCACATATAGCCAAAAACTTGTTCTCTTCCCTCCTGCCCAACCGACACAGGTGTTGTGGGGAAATTCTACCCTACAGACTAACAAGCTAGGGTTTAAACTTGCATGCAGATCATGACCCTTAAGATATTACTTTTAACCTTCTACCCCAAATCTAAAACCATTTTTCACAATCACACATGGGAAGAACCAACTAACCTTTTTATCGACGGTTGGTGTAGATCCTCCATTGAGCCTTATCCCTCTTGCTTCTCCTACTCCTTCCAAAAAGCGATCCTGCAATCAAGACAAAACTATGCATGCATGCTATTGTTCTACTAGAGGATTAGAGATTAAACATAAATCAAATAAAAACATACAAGACTCATGTATTTGGGACGAGAAAAGTAAACATACAAGACTCATGTATTTGGGACGAGAAAAGTATCTTTTCATTAATCTCAATACGAATCAACTTACAATGATTATAGAGACCGGCCACCGTTCCTCGATTCTGATCCTGGGCTCCTCCTCTTCTTTGTCCTCCAACTGCTTTGCTTGAATTCTTCTAAAGCTTGAGGAAAGGCTAAAGGGTTGGGACAAAACGGATTCGGCAATTTGGCAGAGTTTCTTTGCTATGATTTTCTTCCTTTGAATAGTACCCCTACCCCTTCTTTTATAGGCTAGAAGGAGCTAGGGTTTTAGATGAACTCTCGGCCATGCATGGAAGGGAGTTCTAGTTAACTGACCAAAAGATTCTTGTTCTGCCGGCAACTTTCCTGATTTTTTTCTTTGTTAGGTAAACGCGGGCTGTAGTGGGCCAGCCAGCGTTCCAATGCGTGGAGTATAAGGCCTGCCAGCGTTCCAACGCGCCCAATGATAGGTTAGCGCACGTGTTACTTAATTTAGGAGGTTTTTGAAGAGTCTGTTCAGCATGGCTTTGACAATGAAGGGCAATGAGTTGGCCTAATGCTAGGTAAGTAGGGATAGTGCAATTTAGGGTTATAACAGATGCCCCCTAATGTGTGAGGTCAGAAGAGAATATGATGGCCGAAATACATTACCAATTCTTTACCAATCTGTACTGATATGCTGAATGAGTGAGCCCAGGAATCAGGAATCAAGAGGTTCCGTCTGCAAAAAATATCAAATGTCTCATCTAGGCAGGCATACCCATGCTCGGGATAAATCAGAACCATGGCTACCAATCAAATACACTGTAGATCCATGTCAAATAACTATAAAGAGTAGCTGCGAACAATACACAGAGGAGCTACATCTCGAAATCAGAAAGATATACATAGAATGTATCCATCTCTCAGAAGCTGATTCGGCCTGATGGCTGTACTTCAGAGCTTGAGCAACAACTTCAAAATCTTCTAAACTCGGGAGGAGTGTAATATGAGTGTACGACTGCACTACCCAGAGGTCTTCGACGGATCGTCGGTTGTGGACTTGATAATATTGATGATCGGACTGAAGGCTTCAATGATTTCGAACAAAGAGTTGATTGGACGTTTAGGATGGTCGGGTATGCGGACAAGAGACATACTGTAGAGTGGCCGACTCAGGTTAAGTAACAAACTTCCCTTGGACAATAGCATGACAAGTGATAAGACTTAGGCAACATATCTGTTAATCATAAGTCTATGAAGCAGGAGGCAACACAAACTCTCCATATGTTTGGAAGAGTAACCAAAGAGTGGAGGACACAACTCAATATAGTGAGCAAAGCTTCCTAAGGTCGTACTACATCCCAAATTCTGATGAATCAAAGGACAGATGTGCTTTATCCAAGGGCGACTCGTAATGCTGCCAATAAAGAAAATACTTTTCCCATCCTCTTTTTGGGGTATATTTGATTTTTTTGTTCTTTTTGAGTATTTGGAAAAGAATAAAGGAATATTACGTTACAGTGGAGGAAAGAGCCTAGCAAACATACAAGCTCAAGGCACAAGGACAAGACTGATGTTCTAGGAAATGATACTCAGGAAAAATCGTCCAGTGGCCAAAGGTGTTAAGACGCAAAAGCAAACTGTTACTAGGCTGATGGGTAAAGGGTGCAAGTGCGGTTGATAGAACACACAATGGTAGCGTCCTTCGATGTAAGTTTAACGAGCCCAGAGAAGGGAAGCTCGGTGATTTTCATGTTTAGAGAGTCTGAAAAAGCATAAAAGGAAACTCCATTGGGGTACCTTTTTCGTCAATAGTCTATTTGGTTCGAAAAAGGGGTAAAATAGCACCGACTAAATGTCAATTCAAAACCATTTTAACGAGTGTGACAAGGACAAGATCACTCGGCTATTTTTTCAATTTTAAGGAGTCTGAAAAAAGCTTAACTATGGACTCCGTCAGGAATATTCTTCTGGACCGTTTTAACGAGTGTGAAGGACTAAGGTCACTCGGCAATCTTTTCAATTTTAGGGAGTCTGAAAAGAGCTTAACTATGGACTCCATTAGGAATATTCTTTTGGACCGTTTTAACGAGTGTGAAGGACTAAGGTCACTTGGCAATCTTTTCAATTTTAGGGAGTCTGAAAAGAGCTTAACTATGGACTCCGGGGGGGTTTCTTTTTCATAAATTTAGTCCCTCAGGCCCAAAAAAGGAATAAAATTATACCTGAGGATACTCTTCTAAAGAATCGAAATTCGATAGAGTATTCCTTTGTTCGTACAGTTGACCGTCCGGATCGAAAAAGGGGTAAACTACCGCCGGACAGACGTGACTTCAAATTTCAGTTTAACAAGCGTGAAGGGTCACAAGATCGCTCGACAATCTTTTCATGTTTAGAGGGTCTGAAAAGGGTTTAAAAGGAGACCCGTTATGTTTTGGGAGTCCGGAGGGTAAGACAAAGAGTGAAAAAGACCCATGCAAATGAGGCTCAAACTCATATTCAGGAAATACTATATGGACTCCCGAGCCTACTATGTTGTTAGAAACGGCATGGACACCATAATGCAACCAGGAACTACCTAGGGAATCCATGTTTTGGTAAGCTCTACCATCAAGTTGCTACACTTCTAGAGCAGATATGATGGTTCCGTGTCACAACCGGATGGGATCGATCCTATATCATAAGAACAAAAGGAAACGAGATGCAATAGTGGGGATAAAATCCTACCCTATATGCTCAGGTTGATTTTTGAAAAAAAAAAAATAAATAAATAAAAATTTATGGACCGTCCTTATGTATATTTTTATTTTTATTTTCCGAAACTCAATGTAAAATGTCCCAAAACTTGATCAAATCCCTTCCATATAACTCCGAAACCACCCAAAATGGTTTTTGGTATAAAGAAACTGCTAAAAGGGGCCAAAATGGTGACAAAAAGAGGCCAAAAAGTCTATAAATAGAAGCTGGCAGCTCATTATCACCATTGCTGATTTGGAAATTGACTCTGGAGCCAAAAGACCCCCTTTGCCAGAGATCGTGATTCCGGTAGCTACAGTGGACCAAACAGACTTTTGCTTGGACCAAGTAAGTACCAACTCCCCCATCTTGCATTTCAATACTTCACTTGATGTTTTTGAGTGTGTTTTGGGGGTGGCTGTCGCCCTCCAAGGGGTCGGCCCTAGTAACCCGCACGCAAAGTCAAAACTGCGCGCGGGTACCCGCGACTGTTGCCTCGACAGCCCGCGGGTTACCCCCCGCGCAACTAAAAATGTGTTAGCAAGATCTAATCTCCCCCTTTGGACTTGTGATTTGGCAGGATGTATGTGCATTGGAGAGAGAGGGAGCATGAGGCTGCCAATGAGGCAGTGGCTGCAGATCCAAATGTGATGGCTGTGCTGATGCAGTGTGGCTTGGTAAAGTTCTTTCTGTTTCCATATATGCGCGCTCAACCCAGGCTGCTGAATGCCTTGGTTGACTACTGGCACCCAGATGCAGAGGCCTTCATGATAGAGGGGCAATCCTTGGTGCCCACCACCGAGGATATCTATTTTTTGATGGGCCTCTCGAGGAGAGGGGAACCCGTTAACCTTCAGACCTTTCCCGCGGGGCCGAGCAAAGTCTCGGAGTTGATAGAAGAATATTGCGTGGCTGGGACCAATCATGGGACTTCCTCGATACCGATTAGCAGTATCACCAGCCTTGCTCTACAGACTATCTTATCGCTCCTTGGGTGAATTACCGGCTCTGCAGCCGTACATCAGGCGTCGCGCACATAGAAGAACTGTGCAGTTCAATGCATGAATGCACAGATATATGACTGGAGTACCACATTGTTAGAGAGCATGAAGAGGCAATTGACAGATTGCCGACAGTGAACACACAGGAACTTCGGGTTCGGGACTATCCTGTGTTCATTCTTTTTTGAGAGAGTTCCATGTTTCAGTCCTCGGCTGACAGTACGAGGACATCTGGCGAATTTCCCTGCAGTATGCAGATGGGCAGCATTGCTGCCGCGACAGGGTGGTGGGAGGACCATAGAGGCCTTCAATGACGAATTTTTTGCTTGGTTGTCACGACAGATCCCCGCTATCGAGGACTACCCATACGCGGGGATCGACTTTTCCAGAGATTCAGCTATACCAGTGCCTCCTGGTGAGGAGCGAGGGGAGATGGGTAAGTCTCCACCTGTATAGTTTTTTTTGTTTGAATATGTAATTTTTATGTCTTTTTGATATATATCATGTTTTTTGGATAACAGAGTTTCTGATGGGTGAACTTTGTGTTGCGTGCAGATGTGGGACCCGTGCGGCCTACCGATTTTGCGCGGAACAGGCGCCGCCCACAGCCAGAGGCCGCAGCTGCCACCGCTGGGGGAGCAGCAGTAGTAGGGAATCTCCCAGCAGGGGAGGCCGAGAGGGTTCTTAGGCGGGTTGAGCGAAACTTCACTGTGCTCACTCCCACAGTTCCCATGGAAGAGATAGAGGACTTGCCGCCCTCTATGCAGACTCATGTGATGGGGGCACCTCGGACATGGGTCCGATTGTTTAGGCATTTAGCCCAGGCTGTTCATGATTATAACAGGGCCCACAGGCCCTGAGCAGACTTGTAAACTTTTTATGTGCCATGAGCACCTTATTGTATGTATTTTTTGAGGGCATAAGCCCTGGTGACTCATTATGATTCCCACTTTTTGAGGCGTTTGCGCCCATCTATGTACTCTGAGGACTTTATGATGTATATATATGGCTTTTATTTCTTTTCTATGTCTTTATGGATTATGTGTTCAAAAAATGTATTTACATGTGTTTGATCATGATCTTCTTATATGTGAGCAAGATGCCAATCTAAAATGTGATTAGCTAGAGTATCTGTGATTTGATTTAGACTCCTAGGAACATGAAAACATGTAATATAATCAAAGTTGCATTCCAAGAGACGTACCCTAAGGAATCGTTGGTGTAAAGTAGGATCGTGCACACGGTATATTCTGTTTAGTTGCGACACAACCAGTTGAGCATCTAGATAGACCCGAAGATGAGAGATACCCAATGACAAAGCGTCATGGAGCAACTCAATAACTGCGCTATACTCAACAACATTGTTTGTGGTGTCACCTAAGCATATTCCTCTGGAAGATAACAATTGACCCTGTGGTGTAAAGATTACCCAAGTTGCGGAGGCAAGCCTCCGCGTGTGTCGACTAGCACCGTCTGCATACCCAACGAACACCTCGGACTCACTTGACATCTTCCATAGTGACGAAAGATAACATTAATGACACGTCCATGACACATTTTTCAAAAGAAACAAAAGAAAGTAATAACACAAAGACTATACATATGTTACAAAAAGTTACCCATAGTGACCGTACTATGAGTAATACTTCTTGAGGTAGAGCCCATTTCTAGGCTCCGCCAAAGCATTCCCTTCAAAATCGACCTGAAGATAAGCACCCTTCTTTAACACCTCCTTAACAATGAAAGGTCCAAACGACATGGGTTTAAACTTTCCTGCCCCCAGGGGGTCCTTATCTTGGTCATAAACCAGGACAAGGTCGCCCTCAGAGAAAACCCGAGGATGAACGAACCTATCATATTGACACTTAACCTTATGTTTATGAGCCTCATTGGCCAGTGCCGCATCACGACGCTGTTCATCAAGCTGCTCTAGGTGTACTAACCGTTCTTCCAGCGGAGAAGTGTTTGGCAATAAATGTACTGCCAATTTTAGAGATGGAATTTGACATTCGATGGGAAAGACTGCCTCCAGCCCGTAAATGAGTTGGAAAGGTGAGAAACCAGTTGCAGTCTTAAATGACGTTCGGTAAGCCCATAATGCCAAGTATAACATCAAATGCCAGTTGGATTTGGCTGAGTTGATGGTTCACTGTAGCATTGTCTTAAGAGTTTTATTAAAAGCTTCCACCTGCCCATTGGCTTGGGGATAGTAAGGTGAAGAATGTTCTTGCCGTAACCCAAGCTTTGATGTTAACTCGGACATCATTTGGTTCTGAAAGTGACTGCCATGGTCAGTGACAATCTCTCTCGGGACTCCGAACCGTGCTATAATCTGGTTAAATAAGAAGAGAGCTGTAGTCTCTCCATCATCTTTGAACGTCGGCATAGCTTCGACCCACTTGGTGAAGTAGTCGATAGCCACAATGATATAGCGGTGCCCCCTAGATGACGGGGGATTGCAAGTAGTGTAATCAATCCCCCAATTGGTGAAGGGACCGATGGTGATAACAGGAAACATGGGAGCTGGATGTGCCCTCATCTTCCATGAGAAGATTTGGCACGGATGGCACTTCTTGACTGACTCAATACAATCTTTTATAAGCGTGGGCCAAAAGTAACCTGCTCGTAAAATCTTTTGGGGTGTTGCCAACCCTGATAAGTGACCGCCACAAGCTCCTGTATGACAATCATTGAGCACTATGACGACCTCCTCATGAGTAAGGCATCGACGCAAGATGCAATCTAGACCTCGCCGATACAAAGTATCATTAAGTATAAGATAGTTCTTGGCCTGATGGCGTATCCGTTGATGCTCATCACGAGAAGAAGAGGTAGGACACTTCAAAGTCTGGAGATAGATCAGTATATCTCCGTACCAGGGGTCAGATGATTTGATTAAAAGCATATCCCCCCGGATAGGTGATTCTTCAGGCACAACGTCACCTGACTCAACCGGAAGTTCCGAAATAAGTTCTGCGAAGACCAATGACTTCTTGGACTTTGCTGAAACAAAGTCTAAGTCAAACTCTTGGAGGATGACCATCCATGTACTGATTTTTCCGCCGATAACCCATCATGTCAACATGTACTAGAATGGATTCACGATGGCTACGATGGTGGTCTTGCGAAACAGAACATAGTGACAGAACCATTGAACAACATGAACTGCTGCCAATGCAAGTTTTTCAAGATGGGTATAATTAAGTTCCAGTCCTACGAGGCCTCAGCTCAGGTAATAGATTATGTATTCAGAAAACAAATCATCCTCCTGAACTAAAACCATGCCTATGGTTGACTCTGCGGCAGCCAGATATAAGAGGAAATCCTTGTTATAATTTGGTGGCCATAGCATAGGTGCGGTTGTAAGGGCGTGTTTCAATGCGTCGAAAGAGTGCTGTGCTGCTTCGTCCCAGAGAAAAGGAACGTCTTTCTTCAGTAAACGCATGAAGCCCTTGGTGATTTCGGCATAGCTGGCGATGAAGCATCGTAAGAAGTTTTCCTTTCCTTGAAGACTTTGAAGTTGTAAAATTGTGCGTGGGGGAGGCAACTGGACTATTGCCTCCACCTTAAGAGGATCCACCATGATCCCTGTTGTTGAAACGATGAAACCTAACAAATGTCCTGACGTGACGCAAAAGCTGCACTTGTTGGGATTCAAGCGAATCCGGAAGTAGCGACAACGTTCGAAGATTAGTCTGAGGTGTGTTGGATGATCCTTTCGCTTGCGAGAGCGTGATGCTAAATCATCTAGATAGGCCTCGACTATATGTTTGAGGTCATGAAACGCAAAATACATGGCCCGCTGGAAAGTGGCTCCAGCGTTCTTGAGACCAAAAGGCATTTTTCGATAGGCGAATGTACCCCATGGACAAATGAATGTCGTTTTGTGTTGGTCCTCAGGTTTAATTTGGATTTGGTTATAGCCTGAGAAACCATCCATGAATGAAAAGGCTTCACAACCGGTGCACTCATCAATGATCTGGTCGATGAATGGGGTTGGATAATTATCTTTTGGACATGCCTTGTTCAAATCACGGAAATCAATACAGACACGAATCATGCCTTGTTTTTTATCGACCGGCACGGGATTTGACACCCATTGGGTCAAGTGAATAGGGTATATAAACCCTGCCTTAAGCAATTTCTCAACCTCCGTCTTAATGGCTGCTGCTTTCCTAGGATTAACTGGATGAAGTTTCTGTCGAACAGGCTTAGCATCAGGATACGTAGTGATTTCATGTTCAACTATTTTCGGATCGATGCCTGGCATTTCCTCGTAAGTCCAAGCAAAAACATCGTGGAATTATTTAAAAAGATCCGTGTAAATCTGAATCTCTTCGGGGGAGCAATATGCTCCGACGAAGACATTCTCCATGATGCCGGGGTTTCAGGAGATATTGATAGGTATCGTGGAAGCTCTAGTTGCCATATTGCCCTCAGCATAAATATCCTATGTAGCCAAGAGGTTAATGGGACAAGGCTGATCTCTCGTCATGGTGATAGTGAATTCTCCTGCCTCGATTCGGTGTAACTCTGGGAGGAAATATGATCTGTGATGAAGATCTTCCTAGGGTTTGTCTGGACCAGTCATTGCTTTGATTATAGCTTCGTCAGAAGGCAAGACTAAATCTAACGAATTGGTGTTGGCAAAAGAATCCTGAGCCCAGATAGGCTCAAGTAGTGGATCCAACTCTTGTGCGGGAATTGGATCAGGGGTAGCTGAAGTTTGCTGGACCAATGAGTACGCTACTTCAGCGGCCGACAAGGGTGTAGACATGCCCGCATGCCCCGTCGCATCCATCGTGTCGGATGGGGAAGGAAGAATCCACGGATCCTAAAAGTAAGTCGTGTGGAACGACGAGACGTGAAAAATCTCAGCCTTGTGGTGAGTTGATATAAACTTAACATCGCTATGAGGAGGTGGGTAATCGAAAGTACCTATCAAAGAAGGGCACAAACCAACTCCTATGTTGATGACACTGGCTTGAGGATTATCAACCATGGGAACCGTGGATGCCCCCAAAGCTGGGTCAGGTCGAGAGAAGGATAACTGATCAATAGTCACTATCCGGCCTTCATGTGGAAACAATAAGACCCGGAAGATTGTAGCGACCACCGCTTGCATTCCATAAGTCCAACTACGACCTAACAATAGATTGTAGTCGATGGGAGCATCAACTACCTCTACTTCGACGCACATGGTCTTTCCCCCTAATTGCACAGGGAAAGAAGGAATGATGCCATGCGGTCGGAAAGAACGACCATCGAACGCAGTGAGGAGAGTAGGTGACAGAGACAACTCAGGTTGACCAATGGCTTTCCAGCATGCTAACGACATAACGCAAGTCGAAGCGCCCTCGTCTACCACCGTGCAGAAGATATTCCGTGTAAAAGTTTTCGTGGGATGAGCCACTACTATCTGAAATGCGACATGGTAAGGCAAACGAGGTTTTAAGTCAGTCGTATCTAACATGATGGTTCCCGGGTTACAAGTCTCAGTAGAGCCTAAAGCAGTCAACAAGGATTTCCTCTGAGCAGGGCAACTTTGGAGGACCTCCAAAGCGGACATAGCACAAGGGGTTTGTGATAAATCTTCCACCACAGAGTAGTTCTAGGTGGCCCTCACGTTTGGATTATGTGAAGCTCGTTTAAATGCACCTTTTGGGATGTGTGTCATTGTCTCACCCAACGTCTTCTCGATCTGTAGTGGAAGAGATGAGATCTCGGCTTCTTTTCCCTTCTTAGAGGTGCTTGGTTTACTATAGTCATGTGCTCTAGTTGTTATGAAAGCGCCACTTTTCACCATATATACGTTCGCGGAAGATGAACTGTTTGGAGGAGGGCAGTTTTCGTGGCTGCCCCCTTCGATACTTCCAGAGGCTTGAGTTAAATTTTGCCCATGCTGAAAGGGGTTAGTCAACATGGCTTGTTGTTGCTATGTGACAAACTTCTGGGCCTCTGCAAGTCAAGGGCATAGATGGGTTGGGAGGTCTTCCGCACATAGGTTGCACGGATACATCGCCTTCCTCTTTTCCGTGGTGCCCTCGCCAACATTATCATTTGGTTTCTTATCGCCCTTACTCTTCTTGCGTTGTTTTTTCTTCCCTTCGGGTTGCTGGTTGGCCTTTGGGTTAGTCGTCTGTATGGAGTGTACTTACGATGTTTGAGTAGGAGGAGCAGCCAAAGCAGGAGTCTGGCTGGCCGCTGAGTGTTGTATTGATAACTGTTGTAATTGTTTGGTCAATTGCTCAGCGGGCTTGGTTTGTGCTAAACCAATGATACTATCGGCATGTGGTCCAGATCTCTGTCTAGTCTTATCCAGAATCGATCGTGGTGCATCCGGCAGGATGTTGTACAATAGACCAGACTGAGAATAGATAAGCTCAAACTGTTGAGCCCTCATGATGGCATCTTCCTCGGAGAAAACCCCTGAAGTCACGACGTCTTTGGATAACTTCGGAACTAAAGACTTAAGGAACCACTCTAGCAGGAATGCTGGTGGGACAGGTACCTTGATAAGACTCTTTCGACGTCGCCACTCTCGAATATGATCCGAGATATGGTCCGCGGTCGTCTGCTCGAAATTAGCTAGCAATTCTGTGCCGGCGTCGTATCTCACAGGTAACTGGAAATGGTTAAGGAAGGCCATCACCAGTTCGCCAAAATAAGAATATCGTGAACGATCAAGCTCTATGTACCATTTCACGGCACTCCCAATAAGAGTGCGTTGAAACAATCGTAACTAAACAGAGTCATCTTTCAGTGAGTTGGATGAACACCATAAATGGAAAGTGGTCACGTGATCACCTGGATCTTCATTAGGCTTGGCCTCAAACTTTGGGATGTCCGAGGGCAACTTCGTCGGCATAGGAGGCCAATGCGGATCGTGACAGATAGGATCATTCAACAACCGTGTTAAATATGGCAAGTGTAACGTTGCCAAGAAAGGTAGTTTAGGTTGCTGCTAATAGCTAGGATAAAAGGGTCCTGGAGCTTGACTGGCAAGCAGGTTGCCAGGAAAAGTTTGGCTACTGGCCTGGCTTTTGGTAGAAACCGTGGCCCTGACCAGCGTAAGGGTTTTGCATTTGAGGAGACATCATTTGCTGATTCCCCATGAAGGACATAGGATGTTGGGCATTCATCGTGTTTGACGGACTTTGGGAAGGATTCCCCCATGCCAGTCCAGTGGGGAGAGGCATAGAGGTCTGTCCGGGGTTCCATTGACTGTGGAAAGAATTTCCCCAGAATGACATTCCGGATGAAGGAACGGATCCTTGTCCTGAGTTCCAAGGTCCTGGAATATGTTCCCCCGGCGCAGCAATAGTACCCTGGGCCGGTGTAGTTTGTCCAAAAATTGGTGTGCCCCCAGATGGGAAAGCAGTGGATGCGAAAGTGTTAGTACCAAACGCCCCGTTCCAAACAAACGGTGATGAACCTACTGGCAAAGTTTGCGCAGGTGTTCCTTGAATCCCAGCTCCAAGTGGACTCGTGTGTATAGGCTGCCCGACGGACTGCTGATGCAATCCACTAAGCGAAGGGGACGAAGGAGGGATATGACCCCCAGTGTAAGGAAAACCATTGAAAGGGACAGGAATGCCCCCAAGTTGACCTTGCAAAGGAGCATTAGAGCTCCCTACCCCCAGACCCAAA
The DNA here is from genome assembly GCA_009831015.1 of Picea engelmannii. Classification (NCBI taxonomy): domain Eukaryota; kingdom Viridiplantae; phylum Streptophyta; class Pinopsida; order Pinales; family Pinaceae; genus Picea; species Picea engelmannii. The sequence continues at coordinate 1,671,086 of ML776759.1, read as the reverse complement.
TTCTGTAAAGTGGAAGAAGTGAGTACAGGACTTGTACCTGATCTAGGCATACCGTATGAAAACGAAGGGCCTGTCGCACTAGGTGTGTAAGGAGGTGTGGCCGCCACGATAGATGGGGTCGGTCCACTGTGCAACGTAGTTTCGACCGAGACCATGGTGGCTCAGACCGCCGACAAAGGCAAGTTAGGAGAAGCTTCTCCTATGGTAGTAACAGTGATAGGAATGGAAGAATTCCCAGAGGAAGTGATTTGTTCCATCACTAGGTTAGGCACTGATAGGCGTTCGTAAAATTGAATTGGCACAATAATGTCCAGCCAAGTATTAGCGTTTAAGGTTTCAACTAATCCAAGATTGGCGGCTGATTCCTCCGGGAGTTGTTCGGGCTCAAAAGCCCCAGTTGCTTCGAAAGACCCTTGATGGTCTAGCTTCCACCTCAATGGTGGCGGGGGTGGCTCCAGTATAACCAGCGGTAGGCCTAGAAGCCTTCGTGAATGGCGGAGCTCTGAATCCTCCACTGTGTGAGAAGATTCACGACATGCTAAGGTATTCTACATGAACAAACAGTAACACGCACTAAAAGAAATCCCCTAGAAGATAAGTCAAGCAAGCACTAATACTAGTTGGAAGAACAGTTACAACAACCAACACTAGAGCAACTTACCGGTGCAAGTGAAACTCGAATACAGAAGCACCCTCCGGGTATACTCTGAAAAGTGTTGGTCCGATGTCTGTCCTAGGTACCGCGGTATACCCCTGCAGTCACCTGTGTATGTCCCTAGAAAATATTGGCAACTATTTTTCCAGCACGTGAACAACTATCAGGCGGGTACAGTCGATAGTCGGGTAGACCAAAATGAGCAGGGTATCAAGACCGAAACCTGTCAAGGGTATCGAGAGCAAATGGTTCGGAAGACAACTGAGGACCTCGAACGGATTCGAGACCCACGAAGCTCCGTGGCAAATGCAAACAACGGAATCCCTTAACAAATCCTCGATATGTGTTCTCCACAACGCTCGATCCGTCTTTGGAGGGGTTATCTCCGCTACCTTTCCGTACGCGACCTCATGTTTATCCCCTGTGTTAGAGGGGGGTCCTGAATAACTTTTCGTAACTGGACTTCTACACTCCCTATTGACAGACTCCAATGTTTAGTTTGGGTGGCCTTGGAGAATTTACTCTCCAACCTATTCCAAGGCCCTATTCTTAAGCTAGTGTATGCACCCTATAAACAAAAAGTCTAATTGATTTTAATTAGCGTTGATTTTAATGGGCTTCTTAAGTCACAAGGTACGAAAGTGAAACTGATGGTGTGTAAAAAGACTCAAAGCACAAAGAACAAAATGCCTGAAAACAAATTTTTTTTACTAAAATGCAAAACCAACAACTTTTCAATGAAAAACTTCTTTTCTTTTTCAAATTTACTAAGATTTCATGCAGTAAATATAAAGGAATTTCGCTCAGATCTGCGAGCTACTTATACTCTAAATGCACTGCAAAAACTTATGCAAAAAGACTCTTTCCTAGCTACTGATGTAACAACACAATCTTCAAATCAAGAAGAAAATGAAACAAGAAATTTTTTTATTTTTTATTTTATTGCAAAATAACGCAACAAGGAAAAATGTTGACAAGAACAAAACCAAGAGAATGAAAAGAAAACTCTGGCTTAAAGCGCAGATCGCAAACAGAATCAGAGCACAAAATGCGAAAAAGCAATCAAGACAGCACCGATTCGAACACTTGTCTAAAAACCATAAAAACATATATTTTTTCTCTTTTGTCTTTTCTATCAAAATATCAGCTAACAAACACAGGATAAGGACAAGATGCCCCAACCTACTGCTTGTGCAGCTCCAGACTCTCTACTCCTGAGAGGAACTCTTTTCACCACAGGAGGGGACGACTGCCCCACCCAAGCTGAAAAGCTACCAATCAACCCGTGACTGTCACCAAGACAACACGCGTGCGAACGCGTGCTGAGCCAAAACAACGTGTGGGTACCCACGGGCTAGACTTAAACAGGCCGCAGGTTAGTATAAAAGCCAAGATAAAACCACACACAGGCAGTCTAGACCTGAAAAAGATCTCTGGTATTGACAACCAGAGTCTCTAAAAGGCTTAGATGCTATCACTTCAACAGAAAAGAAAAAATTTGCAAAAAAGAAAACAAATACAAAGAAAAACCAACACAACAAGGCAGACTGAAAAACAAGACAATAAACCTACAAGACCCAGACATGATTCAGAAAGCCCCCTGAGAAGGTAAACTTCTGACAGGGAAGAGGAGACTGCCTCTCAAGCTTCCTGAAGGCTATGCGCTACTGAAACCACTTTAGCACGCGGGCAAACGCGTGCTGTAGACAATTAGGGCACAGGTTACATGCATGCAGGGCTTCTACAGGCCGCGTGTACCTCTGTGTGTACTGAGAATAAATGTCAAGCAACAGTCAAGGAAGAACTGGTATTGATAACCAGGTTCCCTGCTAGCTTTTGACCTAACAGACAACAAAATAAACAAAGAAACAGAAACTGAACTTCTTTGAACTACCCAAAAGACCTTTTACCAAATCCAGAAACCCTAAGAGTAAATATCCCCAGTGGAGTCGCCAATTCTGTTGTGGGGAAATTCTACCCTATGGACTAACAAGCTAGGGTTTAAACTTGCATGCATATCATGACCCTTAAGATATTACTTTTAACTTTCTACCCCAAATCTAAAACCCTTTTTCACAAGCACACATGGGAAGAACCAACTAACCTTTTTATCGTTGGTTGGTGTAGATCCTCCGTTGATCCTTATCCCTCTTGCTTCTTTTGCTCCTTCCAAAAAGAGATCCTGCAATCAAGACAAAACTACGCATGCATGCTATTGTTCTACTAGAGGATTAAAGATTAAACATAAATCAAATAAAAACATACAAGGCTCATGTATTTGGGACGGGAAAAGTATCTTTTCATTAATCTCAATACGAATCAACTTACAATGATTATAGAGACCGGCCACCATTCCTCGATTCTGATCTTGGGCTCCTCCTCTTCTTTTTTCTCCAACTGCTTTGCTTGAATTCTCCTAAAGCTTGAGGAAAGGCTAAAGGGTTGGGACAAAATGGATTCGACAATTTGGCAGAGTTTCTTTTCTATGATTTTCTTCCTTTGAATAGTACCCCTACCCCTTCTTTTATAGGCTAGAAGGAGCTAGGTTTTTAGACGAACTCTTGGCCATGCATGGCGGGGAGTTCCAGTTAACTGACCAAAATATTCTTGTTCTGCCGACAACTTTCCTAATTTTTTTCTTTGTTAGGTAAACGCGGGCTGTAGTGGGCCAGCCAGTGTTCCAACGCGTGTAGTATAAGGCCTGCCAGTGTTCCAATGCGCCCAGTGATAGGTTAGGGCGCGGGTTACTTAATTTAGGAGGTTTTTGAAGAGTCTATTCAGCATGGCTTTGACAATGAAGGGCAATGAGTTGGCCTGATGCCAGGTAAGCAGGGATAGTGCAATTTATGGTTATAACAACAGGAAATACCTGTTTGGTTAGAAAACCCTTATGGAGAGGAAGATTGCATCAGACCCTTGTTAACACTTGAACTAGTAAGAGGAATGCAAGAACAATCAGATGAACAAGTCTTAAGTTTATTTTTGGCTGACATAAATTGCATTGAATACCCGAGGTCTTTTGCAGAATTGTCACATATTTTCAGTTCCGAATTTCAACAAATTTGGCACCATGATATCACTCAATTATATACTTTATCACCTGATTCCTCAAAGCAGGAAGAAACTACTGAACTTGTTTATATTAGCCTAGGAAAACCTTTGTATATCAACTCTTGTTTGGAACCAGAACAAAAGACGCAAGTAATTGAAATGCTCCAAAGACAATTTGATGCCTTTGCATGGGATTATGAAGACATGAAAGGCATTCACCCTGACACATGCACACATCATATCTACACTAATGACCAAATCAGACCAGTTAGACAGCCTCAGCGAAGGATGAATTCAGCCCTTAAAGATATTGTAAAAGAGGAATTGAAAAAACTCCTTCAAGCCAATCTCATATACCCCATTTCAGATAGTCAATGGGTATCTCCACTTGTCATAGTTCCCAAGAAAAATGGTAAGTGAATGATATGTGTAGACTTCCGAAAGTTAAACAAAGCCACCCATAGGGATTATTTCCTCTTACAATTTATTGGTTAGGTGTTGGATACCTTGTCCAGAAAGAAGTATTTTTCATTCCTGGATGGGTTTAGTGGTTATAACCAAATACAAATAGCACCCGAAGACTAGGAGAAGACCTATTTCACTTTCCCATGGGGTACCTATGCTTATAGGGTGATCCCCTTTGAACTTTGCAATGCCCTAGCCACTTTTCAAAGGGTTGTCCTAGCCATTTTCTCTGACTTGAACAATGATTGTGTGGAAGTCTACATGGATGACTTTACAGTCCATGGACAAGACTTCCAAAAAGCTTTGACCAGTCTAGAAAGAGTCTTGATTAGGTGTAAGGAAACTAACCTTTCCTTAAGAAATGAAAAGTCAAAAATGATTCTCACTGAAGGTATTGTTTTGGGACATCACATTTCTGGTTCTAGAATGAGAGTTGATCGGATAAAAATTTATATTATTACACAAATCAGAATACCTTCCTCACAAAAGGAAGTTCGCAGCATTTTAGGGCATGCTGGCTACTATAGAAGATTCATTCCAAATTTTACAAGCCTAACTACCCCTGTATTCAAGTTATTATCTAAAGAAGCCGAATTTAAGTGGGATGATGAATGCCAAATATCTTTTGAAATTCTAAAACAGAAATTGTCAACTACCCCTGTATTAAGAGGACCAAATTGGTCCCTTCCTTTTCATATCTGTACCAATGCCTCAAACACAGCCCTTGGGGCAGTTCTTTGACAAAGAGAAAATCAAATTCCCTATGCTATTTACTTTGTCAGTAAAAATCTGTCTCCAGCTAGAGTTAATTATACGGTCACAGAAAAAGAATTGCTAGTTGTAGTCCATGCTATCAATAAATTTAGACACTATATTACAGGATATCAAGCTTTTGTATACACTGATCATTCATCCATCAAATTCTTAATGAACAAACCTGTAACAAATCCTAGAGTTACAAGATGGCTTTTATTATTGCAAGAGTTTAATATCAACATTATTGATAGACCTGGTAAGGATAATCTTGTGGCTGATTTCTTATCTAGAATGATTCATCTGGGAGGTAATGCGCTAGTAGAAGATATCTTTCCTGATGAATTTTTTTTTGCTATTTCTACATTCACTCCTTGGTATGCAGATGTAGCTAACTATCTTGTGACAGGGAGGATGCCTAAGAAATTGTCTCCTAGAGAAAAACAGAAAGTAATTCAGCTAAGTGCTAACTACATGTGGCACGATGATTGCCTCTACAAAATAGGACCAGATTTGGTAATCAGGAGATGTGTAAGGGAATATGAAATTCATGATATTCTGCAAGCCTGCCATGATGGTCCTTGTGGAGGACACTTCGAATACAAGAGGACCGCTTACAAAGTTCTGCAATCTGGTTATTACTGGCCTCATATTTTCAGAGATGCTAAAACCTATGTATCCAATTGTGAAGAATGCCAACGAATGGGTAAGCCTACTACACGAGACCAAATGCCACTTCAAGCCCAAGTAGTTATTGAGCCTTTTGAGAAATGGGCATTAGATTTTGTAGGGCCCATTAACCCTGCATCTAAAAAGAAAAAGTATATACTTGTATGCACTGAATATGTGACTAAATGGGTTGAAGCAAAAGCTTTACCAGCTGGAAGTGAACAATCAATGGTAGATTTCATTTTTAATGACATCTTTACTAGATTTGGTGTACCTCGCGAAATTGTGAATGATCAGGGAACTCAATTTACGTTTCATCTAGTCAAAGTTGTTACAGAACAATACCAAATCAAACACATGAAATATACACTCTACCATCCACAGGAAAATGGACAAGTAGAGTCTACCAACAAGGTTATTGAGTCCATTCTTACCAAAACAGTACAGCTACACCACAAGGATTGGTCCGATAGATTATTAGAAGCTTTATGGGCTTGTAGAATCACCTGGAGGAATACAACATGACATACACCCTACGAGTTGGTGTATGGGAAGAAGGTGCTTCTTCCCATAGAATTTCAGATCAAAACCTTCAGGACTGCAGTACAAGTTGGCATGAACTTAGATGAAACCTAGCAAAAAAGACTCTTGTAGCTTAATAAGTTGGACAAAATCAGGCAGTAAGCACTTCAAAGAACCACCCTCATGCAAGAGCAGAGAACAAAATGGCATGACAAGTATCTGAAAAAGAAAAATTTTCAACAAGGAGATTGGGCCCTGTTGTACGACAACAGATTCAAGAAATTCAAAGGTAAGTTAACTACTTGTTGGATGGGACCTTATGAAATTGACACTATATATGATAATGGTTCAATCAGGATAAAGACAATTGACGAACAACAGACACCACTACTTGTGAATGGTCACCAATTGAGAATTTATAACAAAGAGGAATTTCTGACTCGTATACTATAGAATTCAGATATGCAGGTGATCAGTAAGGAAGGAGAACCTCCTACTGATCCACATTGATTGATTGGTTTATTATAAACTTTTGTACATAAGTGTGGATCGAATTCTGTTAATAAGCTGAAGGTTACAAGAGATTCTTACCTCCTTTTGTTTTACTTTCACATTTTTTTTTTTAAGTAGATTTCTATAATTTATTTGATCCTTCATGAACTTGCTAAACATTAGTTTGTAGGCATCAACAATATTTTGTTCTGGTCCAGTACCAGCATTCCTGTGTTGGTCTGGTACCAGAAGTCTGTCCTTATACGGTACTCTTAGGACACATTACCTACGCATATTTCAAAATCTTATGTCAATTAATCTGAAGTATGAAGCCATGCAACAACCACTTAGGCTGGAGCCAAGAAGTCGAATGCAACATCAAATGAAAGCCCTTGTGAAGCAATAATTTCTTTTGGTTCTGTTGACAACTAAAGGGAATCATTTTAATTTCTTTTGGTTCTATTGCTAACTAAAAGGAAGTATTTTAATTTCTTTTGGTTCTGTTGCTTAAAAAAAAATAAAAAATAAAAAAAAGAGGGACACAAACTTTACCTATGATTGTTCAAAGAACCATAACCTACTTCAAAAACTAGAAGTTGCATTTATCCAGTATTTCAACATGATTAAAGGGAAAAAAATATATATTAGCCTACAAGTAACTATCCCACCCTAACTAGACTTCAATAGTATTCATTGGATTATCTTACTAAAGAGTAACATATGAGTATATGAACACTCTCTATCATGGGAATACTAGTAAAACTTTTATGGAAAAGGATGTATCAGTACCCTAAGGAAACTTTAGGTCATTCTCTTATGGACAAACTCAGACAAAATTATACATCTGGATCACTCTAAAGAAATAATGTGCATAAAAAGTTTATCTTTCCTTCAGACAAGTCTTTAAAAGACATTCAAAGAAGAGAATATACCTTCCAACCCAATACCATCCCATCCTGTAAAAAGGTTTTTAGACAAGCCTCCCATTTCACCGTGCAAAGCACTCTTTAATAAAAACCAAAATAGGTGACTATGGACAAGAAGCCTCTGATGGAAAAAGGGTTTAAGAGACTAACCCCCTGGGATACTAGACAAGTTTGTTGGCAACGGGTACCAGTCTGTGGTACGACTAGGCAAACCCATCAGGGTATTGAATAGGCCTATTGGCAATGGGGCATTCTACATGGGGAAGGGATCTCTCACTAATTATCACAAATACCCCAGCAGAGTACTGAACAGGCTTGCTGGCAGTGGGTTCTGGTTGAGAAATGTCTCATCTATACTTGTCTGATTGAAAAATTCACTTTTGTCATCTAAAAAAAAAAACAAAGATCACTATTGGCATTTATGAGATACAAACTCCAGATTAATAAGCAACATAATTACTACAAGAAAATGTCCAATTGAGAATTACCCTAGGTCAACTTACCGGTTTGGCATCTAAATCCTACATTATCTAAGAAGGAAACTTCTTGAGAGTGGAGCCCTAACTAGGGAGTCTAATCTACTTATATTGTGAAATTTATCTATAACATCTAATGATAGTAAATCTCTGAAGCAAGTTAGGATTGGATCTGTTCTTCTAGCAAACATATAAAAACTCCCCTGTTTTCACTGTTGGATGCTACCTTTGTCAATAAGTCATCAAAAGAAAGACAATTTTAATTTTTAGGCATGTGATCATATGTTAGGTGATAAATGTACTTCTAAAATTTGATTCAGTTTATTTTTCTCTTATCATCTTTTCTCCATTATGATACAGAATGTTGAATCTTCTTGCATACAGATATGCAACATCCTTGACATGGGGGAAGGTCAAAGAGCTCCTTCAGAACTCTTTTTCAGAATCACATCTCACCTTCAAAAACCAACATGATCACCCTACAACCCTGCAGAACCAAATACAAAAGAAGATAAGCACAGAATAAAGAAGTACAGAAAATTCCAGTACCAAACTTTCAGAAAACTCCAGCCTAAAAAGATGAATTCTGAAAATCTACAAGCAGTATCATATGCTATGGGTATTGACCATACAAAGGTAAAAGAAAAGGTAACATGGTATTTATTTTTCTCTGCTCATAAAACTACAATAGGTATGAACATATATACTAGATATTATGACCTTAGTATTAAAATTATGCACCTATCCCTCATACCCATATGCCTAAACTTAATCAATCCTTTCATAAGTGCTTGAAAATGGTTGAGGGAAAAATCACATCAAAGCATGAATATGAAGCATGTCTAGTAATGATAGACCATGAATGTACTTCGCCCTTAAGAAAAATCATGAACTTATCTTGTGTCATGAACCATGATCCAACATCAAATTCACCACTCAGAAGTCCAATCACCTATACCAAAATGATGCTTTGACACCCAACGTCTTGTCCTCATCATTACATTAATGGGTAGAAATGAAATGGCTTATCTGGTCTTAAATTTTCCTCGCGGCATCCTTACTTAAACTTACCATTTGCATTTTCGACGCCATCACCATATTCCCTTGTCATTACCTTTCTCCAGTTCCAAGCCTATTCCTCTCCATGATCTCTGGTACCAAACCCTTACCCTCATCAGTTGACTAAACCCTTGCGCTACAGCCCGATCCTTTTCTCACAACTTATAACGATGGTCATAAGTAGACATGAACCGGTCTTCCAAATTTATAGAGAGACCGAGGAATTCCAAGTATGTCAAGAGAAGTATGCTAGATCGGGATGGATGCCATTTTTGGAGAAATTCACAAGCTGTCACGAGAAGATATCTCACAAATTTATTCAAGGTTACGATGGAGAGATTGCACATATAGGCAATCTACAACTAACAATCAATGAAGCAACCTTAAGGGAGGTCATGAGATTACCTAACAGAGGAGCCAAATACTTCAAAGGGGTAGGAATCAACAAGGAAATGTGCCAACGATTTTTGAAAGAAGACCATCAACACCCTGATTGGAAAAAGGAGATCCCTAGGAACTATATCAAGGAAGAATATCATCCAATGATTACTAGTCTTCAACGATTCCTCACTTGTGAGGGCATGTATGTTGTGACCTTCATATATCATCTTACGCTTCTATTACACTTTGAAGGAGGCCCTAAAATTGATTTCCCATATTTTCTATGGATGAGTTTGAACAAAATGGTAAGAGGTGTCAAATCCCTATCCAAAACTGAGAAGACTAGCATTTACCATCAAGGTCTTATTAAAATGTTAGTTTTACATGAAATTAGGAAGATGAGGATTAGTTGGAAAATCCTTATCACTCAACACCTTCCCACATAAAACAAACTTGTGGAGGAAGCCCAACATGCTCCAAAGAAAAATAAGGAACCTCAAAAGAAAAAGGGCAAGACGGATAAGGTAGCTTCAACATCATCCAAGACAGTGAGCCAACACAAAAAAGCTAGTAAACAAGAAGAGCCCTCTTCCACAGTCAATAATACTTTTAAAGGTCAAAGATCAAAAGGTGAAACCAAATTAATAGAGGAGACTTCAACAATAGCACCTAAGGAGAAGGGCCATAAGACAAAAAATGTAAGGAAAGGGAAAACTGAACAGTCTATAGAACAATCCCCTGTAACCATTCCACAAATATAAAAGAGGAAAAGGAAGCCTGTGAGCACCCCTGATCCAGTACCTCCTTGTAAAAGAACCACAAGGAGCATGGTGAAGAGAGGAAAAGCAGTTGCTAGTCCTCATACACAGGAAGATCCAATCGATCTTACCTACCCTTCTGAAGACTTATCAGTCCAGGATGACATCCCTAGTTTGACAGAGGAACAAGACACTATTACTCTATGTGGGATGAGGAAGGAAGTCGAGGAAAGAGAATGCATCCAACTAGTAATAATGGAGTCAACATTAAGGACCTTAACAAAAGAACAAATGAAGAAAAATATTGAGGAACTGCAAAAACAAAATCAGGAACTCAAACAAGAAGTGAAGGAATACCAACTATTGGACATGTATATCAAAAAGGAAAACGAGCAATTGAAAGAAAACATCTAACAACTTCAAGATGACCATGAAGAGACTTCTAATAAGCTCAATAAGGTAGTATGATTCCTACAATACATTAGGGTCATAAAAAGGGCGCTGAAAGAAGAGGCCTCAACCATCAATATCATTGATTCACAATAGTAAAGAATGTAGTCTCAAGTTTTGAAAATTTTTGGGTTTGTTTTTAGTTACATGAGGACATGCAATGGTTTTGGCTTGGGGGAATGTTGAGACCCTAAATTGACATCCCCACTATCCTATTTTACTCCTCATCTATACCTTTTTGGCTTACCTAAGCTTGGGTAATGACAAAGAATACTACCATTAGCCATTGATAAGGTCATGAGGTAAAGTATAATTAATTCATGCTTTTTTGTGGTTTATTGAGCTAGGAGATTAAATGTTTCATGTAATAATGCTTCAATTTTCCATGTATAATCTTTGACCTCTAGATAAATCCAGCCTTCTTGTACAGGCTCAGTTATCCGGTACTTGTGCACCAGATTTCCACTGTCTGAATCCAATACTAAGCACATCCGGTACTGAATCTCACCTATTGTGATCCAGTACCAGTGGTCGTGGACTGTCGTGATCCGATACCACCATTCGTGCACTGTTCGGATCCGGTACCATCTACCTGTCATGATCCGGTAACAATTCAGGAAGCCAAATGTACCAAGTTTAGCTCCAGATAGTTCCCAAGACAACTGTTGAGTGTTTATTGAATCATAAATGTTTTAGAAAAGCTATGTTAGGATAGTTTGTTGTTGCTTCATCCTCATGCACTTTGTGTCATGAGGATGAAGCTTAAAATATGTAACCGAATAATTAAATTTAACAATTGATTGATTTGCAAACGATTTCACCTCCTTGTGTTTCGCGACTAAGACTGTTTAAATAGTCATGGAAAGGATGGTGGAAGTAGTAGAGAGTTAGCATAATACATATGTGAGGCAACGTTCTATATTGCAGAACATATTTTGGGTGAAGATTAATAGAAGGATGTCATTTATCTCTATGCCTTGATCGTCTATAATTGAATGTGAGCTGAGTTGTTAGCATAGTTTGATTCTATATTTTGAAGTTTGAGTGAGAGTAATGTGTGGGTTGAAAACAAGTTTACTGTAGACTCCAGTCATTGACCTGTTGAAGCGGCAAGGGCCCACCGCCCAACAAAGGTCAGTACCTTCGTAGATTAGTATTAGCATTAGCATTTTCTTTCAATAGTGTGAATGTTAGATTAGCTGAAGTTTTAATTCCTTCAGATGATAGCAGTACAGTTTAGACTAGAATTTTAATTATATGATCGTTTAGAGAGATTTACTCACTCTGTTTTACATATGATTTGTTTTTATGAATTTGATTTTTTTTCATAGACATGAATGTTGGCAACAGTAGTCAGACATATTTGAAGGAGAACTAGTGAAGTTTACAACAACACATTGTGAACCACAACATACTTAGTATATTGACTATTGAACTACCCATGCTATGTCTTGATGATTGATGTGTGATTTCCCTTTCAGAAGTGTGGTTGCATAGTTAATTCTCTAGGTCAGATAGCAGAGTTGATCTATCAAAATAACTCCATCTCATACTTGCATGTGCCATAATGGAAGAGATAGCCTCTCTGTGAAAGGCAACCAAAGTGCATTTCGGTTTGCTAGTTTGTTTTGTTTCCATCATACATAATCTAGAATAGTTCTATACTCATGACATTAGAATTACCTTTCTTACTGGTGTCTTGTAACTCTGTTGATTATGAATTGTGGATTGATAATTAATGAGTGCATTATACTAAACATATAAGCAACACATCAATGATGCTTACCATCGCTACTATATTCTCTTCTTCTTTCATGAGACCTATGACTCTTTTTTATTTATTGAATTTGATTCCCTATCCATTTTATCCAGGCTGTGTAACAACTTGAGGTTGAGTTCATATTGTTGTTCTTTATCTCTCATAATCCTCTCATTATCAACTTTATAACTTCATACATATTTTTGCAGACTCTTGATGGTCTCAACCATGTGAATGCTTTCCTCTTTATCATCATCATGTCCATTGGATTCAGTTATTTCATTACCCATGTTGATCCACTGCCCCCTGAATTCTTTTGCATGGTTGTAAATCATTTGTGCATATTCCCGGTATGTCATGGATTTGGTCTCTGTCTTGGTGTATATGCTCTTAATTATGCAAAATGTGCAGGTAGTAAGATTTTTTAGACAAACATAATATAACAATTTTGTAATTACTTAACTCATCTTAGCGTTAATAAATCATTCCTATAATTGATCTCTAGATCATCCAGGCCTAGCGTTGCAATTAGATCTCTGATACCACTTTGTAACATCAACCGACCCCCTAGTTCTTATTTAGACAGATGGGGTGTTAAAATTTCACTTTTTTCCAACTACTTTATTTCTCCAATTAGACCTTGTAGAATAATTTTTCTCATCGAGAGCTTTCCAACGACTGTAACCATGTTCAATTCCAAGCTTTGGATCAAAACTTACAACCCTCCAAAGTTTATGGGCCTTCTACCCTCAATTCCACCTCAGTTCCACGTGGCATTGTGGTACATGTGGCACTAACGTAGCATAGACGTGGAAGCTGCCACAAGTCTCCTCAATTATCATCTAATTGGCCTGCTAGATTAACGACTCTGATCTATTTAGAGTCCTTATATATATCGTCAGAGTGACTTCATTGAAGTGTGTTCACTCCAAGATTCCTCTCACACTCTGAGGACCTAGTGTGATGACCTCACCTCCGATCGATCAAACGATACTGGGAAACAAGTGATATATGATCATGATTTCATTGAAATCCTTAACATGCTCGATGGTTAACATACCTCCCACATTTCTTTGTACTCACATTGGTGGATCACAGACAGATCAATGAATGTCATGCATCACAATTGCGCTCTGAACAACAATCCTAATCAATCCTAGGAGTACTCATGTTGGAGTACTTCCTCCTATGGAACACAACCCACTTTGATCACCCCCCCTCCAATGGATGATTGATATCTATCACCGATAGATCCGAGGGCTTGGATTTATCCACCTGTCCTAAGGAATAACACTAACAGGGGCCATTCTTAGTCCTTTCTATGAATTACGAGTTTCCATGTGTCCTCCCTTGGACACACTATCATCCCTTACAATCATGATGTCACTCCCCTCCTAGCCTAACTTACATAGATTTTTGCATGGCATCCGAGTTGGTACTTAGGAAACATGGCCCTACCCAACTCCACCACCTAGCTTGACATGTGGAACTCATGCCACACCACTTTTCACTCCCTCAAAGTGCCATAACACATTGTCGCGTGGAAAAATAGTCACCTAAAATGTGGAACCTACATGTGGAGTGATGTGGCATACATGTCATCGTTTATCACTGGCACATCCTTCCAGGCGCTGACACCTGTTCTCTGCACAATGGGTGGGTGACATTATCCTTGTCATTGTGATGTCATCTTCCTCATGGCCTCGTCCAAATGAGATCCATAAAGATTAACAGTCAGGGTTTATATCAACTGGGCTCCGATTGATGGTCAAGATTTCTCCTCGAAGCCTTCCCATCGGAGTTTTCTAGCATCCTTTCCCTGAAATTATCCTATATCTATGTGCTTCGACCAATGGTCAGGATCCTATGACGCCAACTTCAATCAACAACCACGATACAAGTACATTTCCAAGGGATTAAACTCGACAAAGACAGACCCCCTATTACCTCGACCATTTACAGGCTACCACTTGTCTTCCTTGTACACGTAGGATCTTTCCATCAGCATGACATCACCCTTTGCTATCATATTAATCGGTAAGTGCAGACACAAACAGATCTCCCTAGATCCCATAGGAAACTAGAACAAAATAGAACATAATACACACTTCACCTTAAACTTCATCATCATATAAACTAGTTTAATGAGTTACAAGTGACATACCTTTTAAACGATTTTTTTCCTCGCTAGTTTCATCTTTGTAGCTCCTTCTTTGATTTTGTAGAATAGTAAGTCTGTCTAAGAATCACAAACCAACAAAGAGGGAAAACAAATATGTATATATTCTAATGAAGTCTATGTATATGATCAAGAAATTATACAATAGAAGACAAGATGATTTTATAGGGAAGAAATGTATTACTATATTAAGTGAATAGAAAGTGGAGAATACAACCCATGCCTTGATGTTGCAAGGTCCCCTTTCAATGAATTTTTTCTTCAACACACACACCTTTGCTCCAATTCCTTGAATGAAGAAGATCCACAATCTGACTTGAAGAACTAAAGCAAAGCTCTCAAGCATAATCTGAAGTAGAACTCTCCATACAAATCTTAGCCTATTCAACCTTAGCCTTTTCCATGAGAGATCCCTCTTTATATAGTGTCAAAGAGAGATGGATGAGGAGATTAGGATGATCCCACCAAATCAGAGAAGCGAGTAAGATCCAAACCGATCAGAGGCCACCTCATCTTCTAGAAGATTCCCTTCTAGAACATTCGTGAAATTTGACTTTTCCCATGCTTTAAGCATCGCCACACCCTATACACAAGCAACATGTGATGACGTCATAGTCCAGGTTTAGGGAAGAGTGCGATGATCAGGCACCGTCGCACCCCATGCATATAGCAGGGTGCGATGAACTTCCTTTATATGGTTTTTGACGGAGGAAAGTAAATCACTTTTCTCATGGAGAAAGTCTTCTTTTAATGTTTTCTGGGAACATTTACACATGTTGTGAGATGATCACTGAGGTGACCAAAATAATTTGTAACAGAATTCCCCCCAAAGTATGAACCTGGAACTCATGAAAGCTAAAATACTTTGTAGAATGTGTGTGTCGAAAACAAGGAGCACATCGATCAGGAACCTGTAAACAAACAAGCATCTACATAATATCATACCAATTCCGAGGTAGGCATTCCCATGCTCAGACTAAAAGTGACTCTAATCATAAGAGTCAAGTGAGTCATGGCCACTAAACTTACACTATGGACCCATGTCACCATGATTTGGCATAACCACCAAGAATAGACTGTGGATCTATGCTCTAAAATAATTCAAATTTAGACATAGCCACGAGACATACACAGTGGATCTATGTGTTAGTAAAAATTCATGAATACTCCATCACAACCTGGGTAAAAAATGATAAGATCCAAGGTCTTCGTTTCCATTGTCTTTAAGTACGAATCTGTCCATGCGATTATAGGTGTTGAAGTCGAACATGGTAGAAACCACTTGATTAGCTGTCATTAATGAAAACTGTCAACAAGTGCGAGGGAAATCACCATTGGTGTCAATGACTCCCAAGGTACCCCAGTACAATCCAATGAATGTGAATAATCGAGTTGAAGTCGAACACTCGATGGAATCTTCCAATCAGGGGTCAATGATGTGAACCCACTGTTGAAAGCGAAGAAACCTACCATTGAGGCATGTAGGCTCTAAGATAATAAATGATTTCTAAGTCTTGTTCCCGGATAATGTGTTGAAGTCAACAAGAAAAGACTCGCCACAGGAGGGCTTTGATGTATCCCTCATCAATGAAACAAAATATGTAATAGATTTGAGGTAGATCAAAGTGTAAAGTGATTCAGAACTGGCACAGGGAAGGCCGACATGGTAGAAAATTTATAAATGCAAATGGCTGACTCGATAGAAGGTTTGCTCATGTTGGAATTATCTTGAACATATTAACGACACGACATTTTTCTCGGAAGCATTGACTCAAGGAGGATGCAACATATGAACTTGTGGATGGTCAAACGAGAGACAAATGGATTTCCCAAACCATATACAATGATGAATGGGGGGTGTCATGTTCAAGAGTGACTATTACTGCCACTAACACAAATACAGAGACACATTTCTTTCCCAATTTCCCCCCACCATTTCTGGCGAGCACCTCTTTATTTTTACGCAAGCTTGAGGAGGATAACATATGATTTTAGATGTAAGCTCATCCTTCAGAGTATGTTTAATGAACCTTAATAAGGAGTGGTTCTATCCCATATGGGTCTTTCGATGTTTGTTTAACGAGTCCAAAGAGAGAAAACTCAGGGGTTTTTCATTTTTAGAGAGTCTGAAAAACACTTAAAGAGAACTCCATAAGGTCCTTTTTCATAAGTTACTTTGATGAGACTGAAAAAGAGATAACCTACCGCTCGTCAAAACTTTTCTTCAAATACCTTTACGAGCTTGAAAAGAACAAGGTCGCTCGACAATCTTTTCATTTTTAAGGAGTGTGATAAGAGCTTAAAGGATACTCCATTATTTTCGTTTTTTGTGTTTGCCAATATGAGTTCGAAAAAATGACAAAAAGACTACTCGATTACATTCTCATGGTTTCACGAGTGCGAGAAAGAATTAAGAATCTGCTCGGAGTTTTTTCTGAAAAACCCTAAAAGGATTTGTACATGCGATAAATATACAAAAACAAACCAAAATGGGGTGGATCCTTGTTCCAACGTCTCATATCTAGATTTTTCAATCTGCAAAAATCAATCACTTGTAAAGTTGTTAAGACTTTAGGGGTTTGATAAGGCATACAAATAATATATTTTGCAAATGAAAAGTGATAAAAGTCAATAAAATAGGTAAAAAACTACATTTTACCATTTCATTTGTAACTTTACCCAAATATTGCTCCAAATCCCTTTTTCACCGCGATTTTTAACTATTGATTGTGGAGCGTACGACGGATCATTTCATGAATCGTCTCTAGAAAAGAGGTAATATCCTTCTCCTTCATCTTTTCATGGTTTTAAAATTGATTTTCATTGGTTAAAACTGTGTTTTTGTGTCAATTTTTAGGGGTTACTCGCGCATTGAGGTCGTCGTAGGTGCCCTATATCGTGAACTACGACGATCTAGGATCGTCGCAGGTGACCCTATAGGTAGGCTGCAATGACGTCTCACTGCATGAATGAGAAGACCTACGATGTCCACAACCAAAAATTAAAAAAAGATGAATCTAACTAGAAAAAACCCCTAGGAAAGAAATTTATGTGTCTAATCTCATCTTATGATTCCTTGGTTAAAATGTTGGAGTGGCACAAATGAGAGAAATAATAAAAATATTACTTCGTCGGGAATGACGAAGGAAAAATTATGGCCCTCAGGCAGTGTGGGTTACTTAAATTCTTCAAGATTCATGGCATGAGAGCCCAATTGAGACTACTAGAGTACTTGGTTCACATGTGGGATGTGAACGAGAAGACATTTCATGTGGGCTCCCACACACTTACCATAGATATCGAGGATATCTATTTCCTGACAGGACTATCTCACCATGGTTCACAGGTGTCACTTACAGGCAGCAGGGGTGGAGGTGAGCCTATGAACTACTACGTTCGTCATCATTGTGTGCCAGGTACCGAGAAACATAGCGGAAAGGTAGCTATTAGGGATGCCCGATATTTTCCTTTGTGGTATATCCTCTATACTATTACTCACATGGCAGGGAGTGCAACTCCCCACATGGATTTGCAGAGACATTTTCAATATGCATTGAAATGCATGGAGCCCAGAGTCTTCAACTGGTGTGAAGGGGTCCTAAAAATCATGAAGAAACAACTTACCAAGTGCAGAAGTGGTGGGTTAAAAGAATTTGGATATGGTTCTATTTTGGTGTCCTTCTTCCTGGAGAGGGTCCCTTTTTTATGATTGCAGGTGGAGTGGGGTATACCCGCTCCAAAAGATCTGTGGATGAAGAGGTGGGTAGATCTCATGGCCCGACATGGAGGTGTTCCCACCGTCAAATATGATGATGTCTTCTTCCAATGGCTGAAGACTCAGCTCCTCATGGTTGAAGATTATGTGTATACCAGGGTATATTTCCACAGAGATCCAGACCTAACTCTTCCTGATGGTTCCCAGTGGGGGGACATAGGTAAGAAGGAATTTTTGTTTATATAATGTTTTTGTTATTTTAATGATATAAAATGTTTTTTGTTTTATTTATCCAATGACTAATCGAGTTCTCTTCAATAATGCAGATGTGTGACCTTATCGTCCTCCTTGATCATCCCCGATCCAGAGGTAGGGAGAGAGAGGTGGTGTAGCAGGGGTAGCTACTGCAGATCTAGAGACCATAGAATAGAACCTAGAGGGGATGACCATGCACGTTCCTGACGCCACAGTGGATGAGCTCCCTAGGCATTATCAACGCCACACAATGGGTGTATCTGCATCCATCGGTCGACTGCTCCATAGAGTAGCATGGGAAATTTCTTGTTATATCAAGAAACATCCTTGATGCTTTTGTACATGAAGCTATGAGCTTCAATTTTTTTATATTTTGGTCTTCATACAAAAACACTTTTTGCAAACTTTTATCGTTATGAATATGAGGCTTCTACCAGCTTACCTGTTTTATGTACAAAGTTTGATTGAATTTCATAAATGTCTCAAATGTATCTCTAACACATAATTAACCAATGCATATGTTAATGTATTTAGACATCTAGGAATGTGTTGATATTCAATGTAATCAAAATGACGTTCCAAGAGGTGAATTCGTAAATATACCCTTAACAAATTAGGACTTCGGATAGAATAAACATTACTCAACTGTAGTACTACTAACTGTGAATCAAGTCGTACAATAAGATGATGGATTCCAAGTGAAACAAAGTTAGTTAACAACTTGATAAGTGCACTGTATTCTGCAATATTGTTAGTTGCATGACCAAGGAAAACACCATGTAGACTAATTAATTCATCCGTAGGTGCATAGATTGCCCAAGCAATAGACGCTAAGTTTTGAGTACTGTGACTAGCGCCATCAACAAATCCAATGTAGGGTAGCGAAGGCATCGACATATGGAAACCAAACACAATGCAAGGTAAGCACCCGAAAGGTGGAACAAAAAACGAAAAAGCACACAAAAGTATGATACACTAAAAATACACAACACTCATGCAAAAATGATTTAAGCATAGTACTTCTTCAAGTAAAGCCCATTTATGGGTTCAATAAAAGGAATTCAATCATAATCTACTAGCTCATAAACCCCTTTCTCCAACACTTGTTTAACAATATAAGGACCTCACCACATGGGATCGAATTTACCGTCCCCTAGTAAGTCACGATCTTGTTCATAAAGAAGAACTAGATCACCCTAAGAAAATACATGTGGCTTGACATGCATGTCATATTGAGATTTGACACACTTTTACTGAGTTTCAATTACTGAGGCAACATCATGATGGGTTTCATCTAATTGCATCAAATACAAAAGACGTTCCTCTTTAGCTGAGGTGTTAGGGAGAAGTTCGATAGCTAGTTTCAAAGATGGGATTTCACATTCAATCGAAAAAATTTCTTCGATACAATATACTAATTGGAAAGGTGTGAATCCCATGGTAGACTTAACGGATGTTCGATAGGCCCACAATGTCGAGAACAACATCGTGTGCCAATTTGACTTATGAATTCCTAC
Source organism: Picea engelmannii (assembly GCA_009831015.1). NCBI lineage: Eukaryota > Viridiplantae > Streptophyta > Pinopsida > Pinales > Pinaceae > Picea > Picea engelmannii. The sequence goes on along the minus strand of ML776759.1, from coordinate 1,651,004 downwards.
CATCCATCGAAGAATAGTAGTGAGAACTTTGTTAATTTCTTCAACCTGTCCATTGGCATGTGGATAATAGGGGGTTGAATTTTCATGTTGGAGACCCAACTTCTCAGTTACTTCAGACATCATGAAATTACGAAAATGACTATCGTTATCAGTAACGATGGATTGAGGGACACCAAATCTGGTAATGATATGATTGAATATGAACAAAGCTACATTTTTCTCGGTATTATAAAATGTAGGCATCGCCTCGACCCATTTAGTGAAATAATCCACAGCTATAATAATGTATCCATGCCCCCCGACCGAGTGAGGGTTACATGTCATGAAGTCAATGCCCCATTTAGCGAATGGACCAATACAAACTACAGGGTGAAGAGGAGCAGGGTGAGATCAGATCTTATTGTTGTAGGTTTGACAAGCGTGGAATTTCTAGACGACAATAACGCAATCCTTAAACAATGAAGGCCAGAAATAACCAGCTCGTAAGATGTTTTGGGCAGTGGCATACCTAGACATATGACTACCACATGCTCTAGAGTGACAGTCATTCAAATATTTCTTAGCTTCATCGTAGGTGAGACATTGTTGAAATATGGAATCAATACCATGACGATAAAGGGTATTACCAAGGATAATGTATTGATGGGCTTGATATCGGATACGACGACGATCTGTACTAGAAAGATCTTGTTCATAAAGAAGACCTAGATCACCCTAAGAAAATACACATGGATTGACATGCTTGTCATATTGGGATTTGACACACTTTTTCTGAGTTTCAATGACTAAGGAAGCATCATGATGGGTTTCATCTAATTGCATCAAATACAAAAGACGTTCCTCTTCAGCTGAGGTGTTAGGGAGAAGTTCGACAGTTGGTTTCAAAGATGGGATTTCACATTCAATCTAAAAAATTTCTTTGATACCATTTACTAACTGGAAAGGTGTGAATCCCATGGCAGACTTAATGGATGTACGATAGGCCACCAATGCCGAGAACAACATCGTGTGCCAATTTGACTTATGAATTCCTAGAATCCATTGAAGAATAGTAGTGAGAACTTTGTTAATTGCTTCAACTTGGCCATTGGCCTGTGGATAATAGGGGGTTGAGTTTTCATGTTGGAGACCCAACTTCTCAGTAAGTTCAAACATCATGAAATTACGAAAATGACTGTCGTTATCAGTAACGATGGATTGAGGGACACCAAATCTGGTAATGATATGATTGAATATGAACAATGCTGCAGTTTTCTCGGTATTATCAAATGTAGGCATTGCCTCGGTCCATTTAGTGAAATAATCCACAACTACAATAATGTATCCATGCCCCCCGACCGAGTGAGGGTTACATGTCATGAAGTTAATGCCCCATTTAGCCAATGGACCAACATAAACTAAAGGGTGAAGAGGAGCAGGGTGAGATCATATCTCATTGTTGTAGGTTTGAAAAGCGTGGAATTTCTGGATGATAGTAATGCAATCCTTAAACAACGAAGGCCAGAAATAACCAGCTCGTAAGATCATTTGGGTAGTGGCATACCCAGACATATGACTGTCACATGCTCTAGAGTGATAGTCATTCAAATATTTCTCATCTTCATTGTAGGTGAGACATCATCGAAATATGGAATCAATACCACGACGGTAAAGGGTGTCACCAAGGATAATGTATTGACAGGCTTGATATCAGATACGACAACGATCTTTACTAGAAAGATTAGTCCAAAAAGTTTGGTTCTAGAGATAGATGATAATATCTTTGTACCATATGTTGTTAGAACTGATCAGAAAGAGGGATTCGTCTGGTAAGGAATCCTCTGCCACAATTTCTATTTCAGTAGAGGGAAGGTCACATATTAATTCATCAAAAAACAAAGACTTCTTTGACTTGGTGCGTTCAAACTCCAAATCAAACTTCTGGAGAATAACTATCCATTTAGAGTACTTTCCCCCCATCAATTGTCGAGTAAGGATATGTTGCGTGGGGTTGCAATCATAAATGAATGTGGTTTTGCATAATAAGATGTAGTGACGAAAACGTTGAACAACTTGAACAGCTACCAAGGCCAGTTTCTCCACATGTAAATATTTGGTTTCAATGGTCATGAGACTACAAATCAAATAGTATATAACATTTTTATCGTGTGAATCATCCTCTTGGACCAAAACCATAGCAATGGTAGAGTCCGAAGCAATTAAGTATAATAAATAATATCGACTATAATCAGGTGGAAATAACAGGGGTGTACAAGTTAAGGTGCTTGAAGCCGAGTAAATCCTTTCGTTAATTCAATGTAGTTGGGAATGCATCAACGTAAAAAAATTTCCTTCCCTTGCAAACTTTAGAGCTGGCGTAGCATGGAAGGAGGAGGTAGATTAAGAATAGCGTCAACCTTCAAGGGGTCTACCCGAATCCCATGTATAGACACGATAAAACCAAGAAGTCTTTCAGACTCCACACAAAAAGCACATTTGTGTAGATTCAAACGTATGCGATAATAATGACAGCGTAGGAAAATGGCCCGTAAATGTGTTGGGTGATGTTGGCGGCGCATGGAATGTGCTAGTAGATCGTCTAGATAGGGTTGTATAATGTGCTTAATGTCATGAAAAGTGTAACACATAACATGCTGAAAAGTCACTCCAGTTTTTTTGAGACCAAAAGGTAGTTTCCGGTATGCGAAGGTTCCCCAAGGGAAAATAAAAGTAGTCTTATGTTGATCCCTAGGTAAAATATTGTTTTGATTATAGCCGGAGAAACCGTCCATCAAGGAGAAGATTTCATTCATGGCACAATCATCAACAATATGGTCAATGAAAGGGGTTGGATAATTGTCTTTGGGACAAGATTTGTTTATATCCATATAATCTACACAAACACAGATTGTGCCTTGTTTCTTGTTAACCAGGACAAGATTGGACACCCAATCGGTCAAAGCCACATGATAGATAAAGCTCGCTTTAAGAATTTTTTCAACTTCAAGATTAATATCAGTGGCTTTACGTGGATGTATTGGGCGAAGTCTCTATCGAACGGGTTTAACGTTTAGATAAGTCTTAATCTCATGCACAACAATATCAGGGTCGATACCAGGCATTTCTTCATAAATCCAGGAAAAACGTCACAAAATTCTTGGAAAAGGGATTTATAAGTGAAGACCTCATTAGTAGAATATGAGGCACCGATATGGACATTTTGCACGACTCCATGTTTAATCAACATGTCAAGAGGAGAAGTAGGTGAAATATTACTCAAGTTTCCTTCATACAAAACATCGAGTGTTGATTCAGAAACAAAGGAAATGACAACAACAGTAGACGGAGTCGAAATTCATTGGTAAAACTCTATGGTATCACGTTCTAGGAAGAGAATAGAATGATGATGCCCATCGTCCCATGGAGTATATTGCATAGACATTACCGTCATGATCGTCTCATCAGTAGGAAATATCATGTGAAATGGATCAAGAGATGTATCACAGAGAGAAAGAGAAGGAGTTGTCAATTAAATAGCTTGATAAGCTGATTCTACCAGACTTAAAGGCATTCGGTCTCCATAACGAAGACAATCACTAGGGCTAGGTACTACCCATGGGTCATAAGACTTAGGGGTTTCACGAACAAAGGTTGATATCATGTTAATCGAGGCGAAAAAAGGAGAAGGAATATCAGGTGGTGGAATAGGGAATGTACCCATCAAGGTTGAATATTTTAGGAGACCCATGTCGACATTCTCATAACCAGAAGGTGTTTTCGAAATAAAATGTACATTGCTAGTACGTGAATTAGAATTAAATAAGGCCAGTTGATCAACAATAATGACCTTTCCTTGGTGTGGGAAACGTAACACTCAAAAAAGAGTGGAAACAACTGCACGCATGGATTCAATCTAGCTACGACCAAGTAGAAGGTTATAATCAAGAGGTGCATCAAATACCTCAACCTCGATGTTAACCACTTTTCCTTCTAATGTAATAGACAACAAAGGAAGAACACCACAATGTTTAAACCCTGTACCATTAAAGGCATTAAGAGTATTGTGAAACTCAGTAAGGGTAGGAGAGATAATAGCTTTCCAACAAGTAACAAACATAATGAAAGTCAAGGCTCCTTCATCAATAACGGTTCAAAAAATATTCTTATTTTCCACAACAACTTGGATCTGAAACACTAATTGAGGAGGAAGCCTTGGAATATGATATTCCAAGTCAAATATTATTAAATTAGTATCGGTAAAACCAATTCCACCAATAGCCTTTAATAATGCCTTCCGTTGAGTAGGACAACTTTGAAGGAATTTGAGAGCCGACATCGTAGAGGGTGCTTGCGCAAGGTCTTCTACAATACAATAGTTTTGGACAACACGTGTGTGATGATTAAATGAAGACTTTCGAACAACGCCCTTGGGAGGAGGACGAAGTACTGTATCTGGGCCCGATCATTTGAGATAAAAAGGACCGTTTGGAGGTGAAGTTGGTGGAGGAGGTTGAACCAATGGAGGTGGTAAGTCATCAACTTTATATTTCGAAGGAGAATAATCTTTGGCTCGAGTTGCAACTGCAACTTTTTTCTTCTTGGAGTCACTAGTACAAATAAGGACATAAGACATGGTAGAGGGAGAAGGTTGGTCATGAATGACTAATTGGGCTTGCTGCTGAGAAGGAAAAGGTTGTGACAAGACAACAGGTGTAGGAGGTTTCTCGATCCCTTGTAGGAACTTAGTAACCTCAACACGTCATGGAAAATATTTTGTGCAATGATCTTCACCATAGATAAGGCAAGGATATCAAGGTTTACGCTTACCTTTGTCGTCAGCATGCTATGTTTTGGGTTTCTCAGATTGTTGATTGTTATTTTTGTCCTCCTTATTCCTACCCTTCTCTTTCTTTTTATTTTGATTTTTACCGATAGGTGTAGATTGAACTGAATTGACTTCAAACATTTTACCAGGAGAAGGAGTAGGAGTAGGAGTATTTTGTACATTAGCAGTGGTAGACTTGGGATTGGTATGACTGGCTTGTGTAGAATGAGTCTCAACATGGAAGGTTCCAGTCAAACCATTAGCAACATGAGAATCTACTGGAGGTGTTGGGTTAGGATTCGTAGATGGATGAGGAGCATCAGGAATCAAGTCGTATAGTGTGTCCATTTGTGAATAAACGAGATCTAGATATTGAGCACGACTAATCGCCTTCTCTTCAGTGACGACACCACCCATTGAAACATCACGGGAAATAGGCCCAATGAGTGATTTGGTAAACCACTCAGCCAACATTTGATCAGGAAGGGGAACTTTGATTAAGCGTCTCCTCCTCCTCCACTCATGGATATGATCAGAAATATGAGTGGAAGAGGATTGTTTAAATGAACTCAAAATTTCAATTCCTGTCTCATATCAAATTGGCAATTGATAATTCGTTAAGAAATACATGGTTAGGGTATTGAAGTCATTAAAGAATCCTTGTGGTAACTCAATATACCATTTGGCTACCGAACCCATGACAGTTCGTTGGAAAAATCGTAATCTTATAGAGTCATCCATCAATGAGTTGGACGAACACCAAAGATGAAAAGTCATGACGTGATTATTTGGGTATTCTCCTGATTGACCATCAAACTTAGGAATGTTAGATGGTAACTTGGCCGGTATGATGAGCCAATAAGGAGAATGTAAAATAGGATCATTCAAAATCCTAGATAAATATGGTAAATCCAAAGTAGAAAGAAATGGAAACTATCTGTTCACTTGAGAAAACTGTTATTTTTGAGGAGGTTGTCATGTAGGTATACTAGTAGGACCATAAGCATTCTGTAGATAGTTAGACAGTCCTGACAGATTCAGTTATGGAGGGTTTTGATGAAGTAAGTTCCCTTGGAAAGGAGCATTAGACTGAAAATTTTGACCCCAAGTAGGATTCATAGAACCTGGATACGGTTTCTAGAGATTAGGGGGTACAAAAGAATTAACTTGAGGATGTTTCCCCCTAGATGCTTGTTGATTCCCTTGGAAAGGAAGATTCCAAGGTTGATATTTTAATCCGGGTATAATTTTCCCATAAACTGGGTTATGTCCTCCAACTTGAGGTTTCCCCCCAACTAGAGGTTTCCCCCCAACTTGAGGTTGTCCTCCAACTTAAGGTTGACCTCCAACAGGAATCTGAAAACCAGAAGCGACAAAATGATTGGTGCCTCCAACTAGATTAGAGCTATTAGGGCTAGGACGACTAAATCCTCTAGGCAAAGGTGGAGGAGCAACATAAGGCCCCTCAGAGAGAACTCGGGTAGGTGTAGGAAAAAAATGACTAAAAAAATTATACTCAGGAGGAACGAAAAGATTAGACCCTCTGGATGGATTCTAGGTAGGAATAATGATAGAAGTATTCAAAGCATTATACCTAGGGGGAATTGATGGATTTGATCTAAGCGGAAGTGGTGTTCGAATAGGATCTTGAGTGATAAACACATTTCCCGTAGAAATATTCATATCTTAGGGGACCATGGTAGAGCTGGCGATCGGGAGTGGGAGAATTGAGTGAGAACCAACCAACAATTGGTCTGAAACCATGATGAAATTACTGGTTGTGCCATTAAAATGATCAAAAGGTACTATATAAGTAGTAGATGTCACAGGAGTTTGCGATGCCATAGGTTGATTAGGACTCATTCTTAGTTTATCAAAAATATCATGTCTCGAAGAAGTTCTCCAAAAAGAACGGACAGGGACATACCTAGGATTAAAAATTCCAACAGTGTGAATTGGGGTTGTAAACGACTCATTGTGAAAAAGTGGATCATCTACACCAAAATCTACGTTAGGTCCAGTAGGTACTTCAATATACTCGTCAGCAACAAGTTCTCCCGATGAATTTATCCGGATCAAATGTGGATCTTGTGCAACACTCAATAACGAATTTACGGGAAGTATTGATTCCTTTAAAGGTGTTGAACTTCCAATCTCAAAGGCTACTTCGTTATTGATTTCTCCTTCAGGAGAGTCCTTTGGTGAGTTAGGAAGTAAAGGGACGTAATCTTCCGGATCTTTTGGAGGTATTCCTTACATCCTAGGTGAATGGCGAGGGCCGATGTTGGCTGCACCAAATAAAGAATGAAACAAATCTATGGCCAACTAGAGAAACAAACAACACTCACTAATAAAATCTAGAAATCAAACCAAGAAAACAAACCTTCATATTTTGAAGTCACTAGTTGGTGATGAAATCCAACGTCAAGAAATCAAGAGGGCTGGGATAAAGCGGGTGGAAAAGTTATGTTGACAACCTACATAATGGATTTACACCCTGGTGTAAGATCCCACACATAATCGTGGGTATACCCTCCAAGGAGCCCGAGTGAGTTTGGCCAACGTTGATTCTAGGTACCGTAAAGACTTGCCCCACCACAACCACCTCATGTAAAGATCCTAAAGAGATAGGTTGCTAAGGTTACCAATTGAGACAATGATGCCTGGTGAAACAATCGATAGTCTGATCCACGTGCAAAGGTAGGGTATCTAGCCCGAAATCAACTCGAGAAGGTCCCTATAGAATTTTCTTCTCAAGTGACCCCCAATAATACGTGAAATATCAACACTTAGACTAACAAAGCATGGTGAGTAACTCTTCCAGTCCTAATGCGACCTCATGATTGACCCGTGTGTTAGAAGGGCTTCCCAGGACAAAATGTAGCAAGTGGATTTGAACTCTCCCTATCACAAGATAATATTGTTTGTTTTGATGCTTTGGAGAGCGTGCATTACAAACTATTCCAAAGCGCTATACTAGCTAATGTTGGTGAAGAGAATTTCTAGAAAATAAAAGTTTTCTAATAAATTTAAAAATTACACTGTATTTTAAAGGCTGTTGTTTACTCAAAAGGGAAACGGAAATGAAACTGATGACGTATACGACCTTGACCCAATAAAATCCAAGAAGATATGATTATGCAATATTTCAATTCGATGAAATCTAATTACAGTAGGGAGAAGGTATCTCTTTTTGAAACACAAAAGCTATGAAATGCAATTTCTCAATTTTTGAACGAACAAAATTCTAAATAATCAAAAGCTACACAATTTTCCAATTTTCTCCTTTGACAAATATTTTGAATGCAACAATTTTCTTGTAAAAGATCAATAAAAAGAAGAATGACTTCATTTCTTTCTTTCCCAAAACAGATCAGAGATGTAATGAACAAAATAAAGCGTAATCCAAGAAAATTAACACACTCTCAACACAATTCCCAAATCAAACCCATAATGTAGACAAAAATTGAAATGATAAGAAAGCCTTTTGTCAAATGCAAACAAAAATGTCTCTCAATCAATGAACATTCCAGAAAGTAAAAACAACCCAAAACTTCAAATAAATCAAAGTCTCTTTTTCAAACAAGCACTCAGGACTGAGACCTAGAGATTATACCCCTGTAACAAGAATCAAAAGAAAAACTTGCAAAATTTACAAAGAAAAACTTTCAATTTCTGAAAATTAATCAAATGCAAGCTTCAAACTTATAAATCAATCAATCATTGGTATAAGAAGTTCATCCCAGGAAATTGAGGCAAAACTGGGTGGAAAAAGGAAAAATTGGCTCTCTCCAACAATTCCTACAAGAATCGTCGTGGGTTGCAGTGGAGCATAGTGCAATGGTCTAGGGTTGTCGCATGCTGCGAATAGAGTACAGTGCAATGTCATCGCACTGGTATGCACCAGTAGAGTGCGACATCAGAGGATGGTTGCGGTTTGTCTATATATTAGAGTGGGACGATCTCTGTAACTAAAGGAAAATGGAAAGAAAGACAAAAAAATCTTACTGAACCTTCAGACCCAGGGAGTCTAGATGGATCACCCATAGACTCAGAGAATGAAATCAACCAAAAGAAAGCAGGCTAAAAGAAAATAAGAGGAAAAAAACCAAAAGAAAGTCGTATCCCCAGTGGAGTTGCCAATTTTGTCATCGGATTAATCAGTAAGTGCAGACATAAACAGATCTTGCTAGATCCCACAGGAAACTAGAACAAAACATAACAGAATACACACTTCGCCTTAAACTTCATCATCATATAAACTAGTTTAATGAGTTACAAGTGACATACCTTTTAGACGATGTTTGTCCTTGCTAGTGTCATCTTTGTAGCTCCTTCTTTGAGTTTGCAGAATAGTAAGAATGTCTAAGAATCACAAACCAACAAAGAGGGAAAACAAATATGTATATATTCTAATGAAGTCTATGTACATGATCAAGGAATTATACAATAGAAGACAAGATGCTTTTATAGGGAAGAAATGTATTATTGTATTAAGTGAATAGAACTTGGAGAATACAACCCATGCCTTGATGTTTCAAGGTCCCCTTTCAATGGCTCTTTCCTTCAACACACACACCTTTGCTCCAATTCCTTGAATGAAGAAGATCCACAATCTGACTTGAAGAAGTAAAGCAAATCTCTCAAGCATAATCTGAAGTTGAAATCTCCATACAAATCTTAGCCTATCCAACCTTAGACTTTTCCATGAGAGATCCCTCTTTATATAGTGTGAAAGAGATATGGATGAGGATATTAGGATGATCCCACCAAAACAGAGAAGCGAGTAAGATCCAAACCGATCGGAGGCCACCTCATCTTCTAGAAAATTCCCTTCTAGAACATTCGTGAAATTTGACTTTTCCCATGCTTTAAGCATCGTCGCACCCTATACACAAGAAACATGCAACGACGTCACAGTCTAGGTTTAGGGAAGAGCACAATGATCAGGCATCATCGCACCCCATGCATATAATAGGGTGCGACAACCTTCCTTTATATGGTTTTTGAGAGAGGAAAGTAAACACTTTTCTCATGGAGAAAGTCTTGTTTTAATATTATTAGGGAACATTGACACATGTTGTTAGGTGATCACCGAGGTGACCAAAATAATGTGTAACACCCTTCCTGTCCATCACGTCTAAGGGTTTCCACATTGATTAATGATTGCGATTATATTGAAATATTCTCTAATGGATCAACGAATCTGGTCAATTCAGAGTCTCATCCCAACACAACCATGGAATACTCTAATGATACCACAATGATCAATAGTCATGATAGATTTGTTGTGACGAAATCAATGGCAATGATTATTTCTGAGGCAAAGCATGAGATTTCATAGGTTTATCAGTTTGCTTAAGGACTTAGTTGATTTTTCGAGGTTTATTAGAATTTTCCCTCTACTATCAGTATGAAATGGGACTTCACGACCAAGAATACCTCTCGATTACTTCTCAGGATATACCCATCCTTAGAGAGCCCTCACCTATCATAAGGAAACACTAAGTTATTTAGTCCTCGTTTCTCACATGGGGAATTTCATCCCATGAGCCATCCATACCAGAACATAAAAATTCCTAGTCTTGAACTGGCTAGACCATGTCAATTTTGAGAGATAAACTCCAAGAAAACTCACATAAATACTACATATGCAGAATAATATACATCTCTGTACAATTTTGGAAACAAATATTCAAGGAATATTTACAACAGTGGAACCACATAACAACAGGCACATAATTTCCCATTTCTGTTAAAGTCTAAGTGTAAATTCAACAATAATATCTGTGAAAATAATTCATATTTACAGTTCCTGTACAATTCTAGCAGCATCATACTAAAATATGAATAACATAGTAAATAAACAACACAAGATTATATATTCATTCAAATAGTAAATTAAAAAAAAACATGGTGGACAATAATTATATGATATAAGTAGCCCCAATTACATGCATACCTCCAAATTTCCTCCCAGCCTTATACTTTGCTACCCACAAACTAACAACAGGTCACCCCTGAGTTGGGGCTTAAACTCCACTTGGCAAGGAAAACTTATCTAGACAAGGTCTCGCAACATCAATGCTCATGTTTCGGGTGCCAAGTTTTTTTATCCATACTACAGTCTCTAATTTCCCCACATTCTTGTTCCACACAGGGAGTCTTCCCCTTCGATTGCCCAACTTCCCTTCTGAGCTACAACAACAAGTTGGATAGGAAATCCCAGAGTTCTATAGATGCAACTTGCCACTTTTGGGAATCAAATTCCTGGAAATTCTCTCACCTGGAGAGAGTGCACGCAAGCCTAAAAACCCGCTTCTTCAACAAAACTTCTCTCAGCTGGAGAGAAATTCACATTGGCCTGAAAACCCATTTCTTCATCTTAATTCCTAGGAAATTCCACTTCAAGTGTCCTCAAGAAGAAATGGGGATGACAACAAGTATGTACAACAACATCAGGGAGATGGTATGAATGATGGAGAGCAGGACAACATGATTGAATGATTGAATGAATGGGAAAATGCACAGAGCAGGAAAACATGATTGAATGATTGAATGAATGGGAAAATGCACTAAGTTTTTCTATTTTATTTACATGCTCATGAAGTGCCACTTGTCACTTCTCAAACTTCCTTTTGAACCACTTGGTGATTCATTCACATTTTCCAAAGACTTAGGACAAAAATCATGTTCATTCCTTTTTTCCTTTGTTGGAAATATTTTATTAATATTTCCTTGGTTTAAGCCCCATGGCTTAGATCCCTTCCTAAACCTTTATCCCCATTTATTATCTAGTGGAGTTATCCCCCCATACTCTTTCTATTGGGATGGTCTGCAATAGAGATGCTTTTTCATTAAATTCAAAGTGAAATCACATAATACAAAATAGGTTCACTGGCCCAAAAAGTTCCTGGCTCATCAACCTATGTAAACAACAGTAATTACATTTCAATTGGGGTTTGACTTAGGGGTATTACAATTTGAGCAAGGATTCCCAATCAATTGTATTATTTTTTCGAAATGACTTGTCGTCTTGGGTGTGTGCACCCCTCATATGAGTCAATCCAACTTCCCCAAGTACAGTCTCCATTCCTTAGCTGATTGTCCCTTTGTCGATGGAGAACCCAAGTATTACCTTCAACTCTTCGTCGAACCATCCATCATTTTAATTTCGTCACAAGGAACCTTGGGTGGAGTCGTCTTTTGGCACTCTGCATGCCCAAGGAACCCCAACTCCCCACTATATGAAGACTTCCAATTCTTCATTCTCACTGATCGTCTTGCTTGCCCAATTTGGACTGTGGTTGAAGTGTGCACACCCAGGTTGAGCTCCCAATGCATTGCATCATCCCCCACCTCAAGTCATTTTCATCCGCATTAACATCCAAAAAATATGCTATCTCCAAGTCTCTCCCCAGACCCCAAGTTTCATGCCATTGGAAACCCCAAATTCTGCCAAAGTGGAAACCCCAAATTCTGCCAAAGTGGAAACCCCAAGTTTCCACAAACCAAATTGTACTACACCAAACTCGACATGATCTGTTGCTTGAGTCCATGAGGTCACTTCATCCAACTTCAAGGATGAAATTCATCCAACTCCACTACACTGTCTCGCTAGATGTTGCTTCCTTGTTGTTGTTCATTTCACTGCTGTTGTCACTGCCTGCTACAACTGATTGTTTCCCACTTCACTTCAAAATTCTTCTAAGTGTTTAAATCTTGTGATCTTGTTGTTGTGCCCATAATTCAAAAAATTCTACCATGTCTTTGCACACTGAATAACTCCCTGCCTTCAATTGATTTGGTAGCTAGGCCAACTGTCACACCCAACTCACGAGAATGCACTTCCTCATGCCTGAAGTTAGTCTTTTTTGTTGCATATTCATCACTCTATCTAGCTTCAAAGACTAAGGCAAGTTTCCATTCTTTCCTTGTCATTCCTCCCATCGTCTAACCTTTGTCAAGGAGATCCTCCACAATGTTTAAGTGTTGCATTTTTATCCTAATGGAACGTCTGTACTCTTGACCCCCTTGTCATGTTGTCATTCTTTCCCAAGTTATCAAATAATTGAGTGGCCGGTCCAATTGTCACATTCCTTGAGTCTTCACACCCTCATGCACAAACAAGTCACTTCCTTTCACAATTTGTTCCTTCTGTGCAACAATCTCATAAAAAGTTAAGGTCACCCCTCACCTTGTTGTACTATGAATTCACCCCAAAGCAAAGTCATTCACGACAACTTGACTCCACTATCCTCCTCATGGCACAATTAGCCAATATGTCCCAAGAACTGCATGTCCATATTGCCTTTGCCTCACTACTTCATCACTCAGCCATGCTGCTACATCTACCTCTCAATGCCTTGGAATGTTTAAGTCTCACCCTCAACCATGTTTCCCTAATCAAGAGAAACACACAAGTCCAAGTAATCTTTTCATGTTGCAATATGATTGTCCATACAATCCTCCAAATGAAGGAAATTCCTCAATTCTCCTTTTTTCAGGTCACCTCAATGCAACTCAACATCTATGATGAGTGTGGCCAACATGCCTACACCCATCAAATGTCCCAATAAATTTTCCAAAGTTCACTAAGTAGAATGAGTCACCTCAAGGAACTTCCATGCCTTAGGCACATTTTCACCAATACTTCTACTAAATCCAACCAATAAACTCGACCATATCTCTAAGTTGTTGCACAATCATTTGCAAGTAACCAAGTCATGCTTTGCCTCATCCAATGTCCCATACCAAAGGAAAGAAAACACCACCCAAGTCACTTGGTTTGCATCGTGCCCATTCAGGTTGAATGTCAACAATTCTTGGCGGGCTCCTTTGTTGACTCCATCCATCTCTCGGAACAAAAATTCCTTTCCCTCTCACACGCGTCTAAACTTTGGCACTATTGTCATGAATATAAAGTCACCACCTAACCCAACAAAACTATCTAAGGAACCAAGAAATAGGGTGCCTCACCCATCCTCTCAAACTCGACACATCTAGACCTCACTTCCCACCACCGCAACAACTTGTCCAACACACCTGATCAAAGAGTTATTTATCTTTCCCAAGCCACCTCCACGGTTGCATCCAAATATTTCTAAGTCCACTACAGGACTTGTCCAAGCAAGTTGTCGTAATCTGTCTGCATGTTCACCCAACCAAGGAATCCCAAACTACTGAAAGACTTCTTTGAATCTGCACCACTTGAGTGACCCTCAAGTCTATCAGTTTTCACCGTGGAAACATAATGCACTTGAACCACCAAGTCATTCATATTTCCTTCAAAGAACTTTCCAAAACACTTGGAAAATGAAAGAATACAAGCCAACCATACCTTCCTCAATGACATCGTCCACTGCAACCATGTTCTAAGTCTGTTGTCTTGGACCTTCATTCCCAAGAAACTAACTCTTTGCATGAACTCTCCTCAATCATTGTGTATTGTGATAGAAGCCTGAGTCCATTCATCCATTTCATAAATTCGTCTAAGTACCAAACTTCACATGAACCGACCGAACGCATCTCCAATGCCTTGCCATCTCTACACCTTGACTTATTCCACTTCAAGGCACCATGCATCCATCACCTTATTGTCAATTCATTACTATTTCTAACCAGTGGTTGTAACTCTGAGAAGATCTACCTCGTCTGAAGGTTGTGGTCTACCCATCATCCAACAACCCATCTCAAATCAACTACTATTCTCACAATGCACAACACAAATATGTCATGATGGAAACATGCCCAAACAATTATCGGTTGTGGAGCTGCTCTATATCACCCCAGGTTGTCCAATGCACCTAAGTGATTCACCTCACTACAACCTAGAATTGATCCCCTTCACGATCACTTCTGCAATATCCCTTTATGTTTTTCTTTTGTGATCACTTCTGTGGTTATCTCTATGACAAGTTGTGCAATAGAACTTGCGTTCATCTTCCTTTCCCAAGTTCTCAGTTCTCCAACAAACTTTGTGCTTGGTCTCTCCAAGGTGTGCACAATAGGTCTATCACTGAATTCCATCACGAATCAAACCAACCAAGCTTGCTTTTGCAATCAATTCTGTGACAATTTCCGCGATGAACTCTATGATTAGTTATATGATCACTCACGTTGTCCAAGTGCTTCATTTCACCATGAAATATGCTCTCAGTCTACACAAGGTGTGTAGCCAACTCAACCATCCCAGCTCACCATTAATTGAACCTCTACTGTAAGTTTGATGCAAGTTTTGTGATGAGCAATTTCGTTGCACCGAACTGTTCACCAAGTCTATGAATGTTCCCACCGAACTAATTTCGCAATGAATTTCCTTCTCAACAAGTGCATGCTATCCACTTTCACCATTTCACTAGTGGAGGTACTTTAAGATTTGATACCATATATCATTGAGATAGTGGTGAAGATCTCCCCAACCCTTCTCCAAAATTTGCAATGAATGTGCTCTGAAACCATTTATCGTCAAGATAGTCGTGAAGACCTCCCCAACCCCTCTCCAAAATATGCAATGAATAAGATCTGATATCATATGTCACGTCCCCACAATGTTCCCTATGATCGTGCACATCTTGAGGGTGTGCGACACCACAACATTTCATGCCTGGATGATTGGCAACACCAAGGTTACTTTTTCCGGAACATGCCTCTTCACCTAGAGCATACCTAGACTCCGTTCTAGGCTACCGACAAGTCACACTCCTACTCTAGTGAAATTCTTATATACTTAGAAATTCGTTAACTAATTTAACACTTAGTTATTTTTATGCATACATCCAAGAATATGAGAAGCCAAGAGAACAACAAACAAAATAAAAACTTAGATATAGTGCGGGCGACACAAATTGTTCCTAACACCCAACTAAGTCTTTATTATAGAAGAACAATTACAACATGAGCACTACCGGCTCGGTTTACAACTTTGACAGAGTCAAATGACTCGCCTCACCTCACCAAGACACTCATGAAAAAATCTATCACCACAAGTCTCTCTATCGCAACCATCTTCATTTCCACCTGCGGTGCACCTCAGACGTGCCTCCAACTGAAAACATGTTGTCTCTTTGTTTCTGCAAACTTTGCCTCTTCATTTCCATAGACTTCACCAATTTTGGTTTTGTCTCACACATGCCTCCAACAAACTTGCACTTCTAGACTTAGCCAAAATCATCCTAAGAGAATTTCTCCCAATTCTGTCCGTAGAACCCTCCTCAAAGCAACACAAGTCCTCCCAGAGTGGAGCGACTTGTCTCCTTAAGGGAGCTCCTCCTCTTTTTCTGCCTTTGAATCGTAGAGCTCTTGATTTCCTTGTCTTGCCCAAAAACTTATTTCCTTCTTTGGTTGTGCGACCCTTGCTCTTATATGGACTCCAAGGGTCACTTGTGTGAAATGTCACATCTCTTTGGTGCGTCACTCCCCTTTGCAAATCATCACACTCAACCGGTCGTCGCACCCACTCGCGGACCTAGTGCGCCCATCGATCGTTCATTTCTTGAACTGGCATGCCCCATCCTTGGGTGCACGCCCCTCATGCTAGTAGACTCCATTCGTCAAACTGGCTCATCATCTTGGGTGTGTGCGCCCATCAGGTGAGTCAAGCCAACTTACCCAAGTGTGCCCCGAATTCCTTAGTTGATTTTACCTTCGTCAATGGAGCCCTCAACTCTTCATCAAACCATCTATCATTTGACTTTCATCGTAAGGCACCTTGGGTGGAGTCATCCCTTGGCACGTTGCATGCCCAAGAAACCCCAACTCCCTGTTATATGAAGACTTCCATTTCTTCATTCTCATCGATCGTCTTGCTTGCCCAATTTAGACCGTGGTGGAATTATAATTCACATTTTAACTCTTTGATTCACACACACACACACACACACATAACTAATACCCTACTCGCTCTAGATTTGAACTTGTAACCTTCTAGAAAGAAACAAATATTCTTAACCATTAAACCCACTCAAACTTTACACACATATAAGCATCATTTCGTCATAATTAAAATATTCACAAACTTTATTATAATAGTAACAACAAATATAATGAACGTATCAATAAGTTCCTCATGATAAAATACGTTCACAAATTCACAAGTTTTATCATCTCTTAACTAAATCAATATTACAAGTATTAATAATCACTCATAATTTATTTCACCTTCTCATATATGACGTATATATTATTAACGAGATGTTCATGTAATTCACATTTTAACTCTT
>ML776759.1:1610896-1627687 GCA_009831015.1 Picea engelmannii | reverse complement strand
GTCACCCTGTGAGTGGTGACACGTGTCACCTTGATATTGGCCCGTTCGCCTGCCAAAAGTGCCAAATCAGCATGCCACGTGGCACTCCCTGATGCTGCCACGTGTCCCGTGTACGGACCTGCCACGTCATGCCACGTGTCACGCACCGATTGGCCCACGTCATCGTACGGTTGCCACATCAATGCTGACGTCATCCTGCCACGTCACTGTACGGACCGCCACGTGTCATCATCCTGCACTGCCACGTCACTGTACGGACCGCCACATGTCCTCATCCTGCACCGCCACGTGTCGCCTTCTGGTTGGCCCACGTCAACTGTACGGCCTGCCACGTGTCACTGTACGGATGTGCCACGTCAGCACTGTACGGACTGACACGTGTCTGTACGGACTGTACGGACAGGTACAGTCAGCATCCCAAAATTTTGCCTGTTTGGCTTTTCGGACAGAAGGCGATATCTTCCTCATACGGACTCCGTTTGCGATAAAAATTATACCATCGGATTCAGGAAGACGAGACGGACGCAATGACACAGGTTTCGTCGCATTCCGAACACTTTCATTTTTGAGCATTTTTAAGCCCTATTTGGCTTCTGGATCTGTTTTCAGATCATAAGTGGATGAAAATAATTAATGCTTTTCCTTGTTTTCATTAAGGTTGTTGAATAGTTTTTTCTTGTACCAAGCTCTTTAATTTAATTTAATTTTCACTTTTACTTCCAATTCATATTTCATAATGATATCAATGGTTCCATACACGTCATGCCCTTCAGGGCTTACTTGAAATACTCCAAAGGTGTCATGCATACTTGACCTTCAAATATCCGACCTTGAGCACTAAGAAAATTGACACAACTGTGGAAACATTGTTAACTGTTATTGTTGTCCCTATTGAGAGACTAATGGATGCTGAAGAATAAGAATTCCACCTTTTGCGCACCCTTCAGTTTTTCCTCGTGATTGACTGAATTCATGACCTACCCTCACGGCAACATGCAACCATTAAGCAAAAGTTTCCCATACTTTTCAATTCCAGCCACAATAAGATTGCTAGTAGTTGGAAGTGGG
Source organism: Picea engelmannii (assembly GCA_009831015.1). Classification (NCBI taxonomy): domain Eukaryota; kingdom Viridiplantae; phylum Streptophyta; class Pinopsida; order Pinales; family Pinaceae; genus Picea; species Picea engelmannii. The sequence continues at coordinate 1,626,619 of ML776759.1, read as the reverse complement.
GACATTGTTCCATCTCTCTTGATAGTAAATGGTATAACTATATACAACCCCGTTACCCATGTGTGGGTCAAATCAGAAAGCATAATCCATGTGCCTGCATCCTCTAAATTTTTTTGTCATCATTGCCATTAATCAATTTCAACTATAAAAAACATAGTTTTCAAATAAGTACTACTCCTTGACTCAATCCAGAGTCCCATAGTCTTGTCGACGATGTCAGCGTCAACGTATCCTTAAGCTCCCTGTCAACTCAAGAAGCTATTAGTAACATCTGCAATATACATCTATAACCAAATCTCATGTGAAATCATCAATTGAACTAATCATCACTATTCATTTATCATATCATTGAAAAAATATTTATCTAAACATCTCCTCCATTTATTTGAACAATTTTCACATTTTAAATCTAACAATCCAAATCAAATTTGTGTCTGATCGTCAAGTAAAAGTCAATAATCTGGTCATTTTCGAACAAATGTCATCAAGAATAAGTTTGGTTCATAACAATAATAAATAAAATTGAGGCTCTACATTTTACACAATGCATGCAATTTTTTTTTTAGTTGAGACAACTTTATTTTTATTGTTGTTATTTTTTTTAATTGAGCGCAATCCGTGTAATTGTTTTTTTTAATTGAGTCGACTTTATTTTTATTATTTTTATTTTTCTAAATTGAACAAACTTTTATTTATTTTTAATGTAGTGTTATCTAACATAACATAACATAGCGTTAATGCCTCAACATAATTGGAGTAAAAAATGATCAATTTTAATTTTAATTTTTAAAGAAGAATTTATGAGGACATAAAAAAAATGAAATAAGAAAATAATATTGAAATATTATAAAGAAATTATTATACACAAGATGAGATATCATTTTTGGGATCAACTGCTTCACATAAGTTATCAATATATCACCCATATTCATGAGTATTAATCTCAACTAAAGAAATGGAATTGAATATAGTGAAATGAATCATATACCATCAATCATTGTGGAATTTTCTCCACATTCAATCCCACTTAGCTTGCTACCTCATATCCAAAACCTTAGCAAGTATTGTGCCTTATACACTATTCACTTAGAGCTCTCTTCCCTTTGTTATACACAATTTAAAAAATAAAAAATATCTTTTTGTTATAATTAATTTAAAAAAGAATATCAGTAATGACCAAATAAAAATAAATTCTCACCACTCGAATGGGGTGGTGACGAGTGGGGTCTGGAACACAAACGTGGTGATTCCAATCACCACCTCGCAGATGAAAAAGAACATAAGGACACAAACCAAGAAGACTATGAGGTACAATAACTTAAGAGGGAGGGAGAAACATTACCTTCTCTCCCCCTGCAAACCTAATGAACAATATTGATGTGAGACCAGAGTGGAGATACATGAGTAGTTTGTGGATTTATATAGGGGGTTATATTATCCTAGAAGTGGTATTTCAAATGATGGCTAAATTGTAAGCCCATTGGTAGGAAGGGTGAGTGGGCGATCATGGCTCCTGGTGGAGTTGGGGTTTATCAACATAGCAACAAGGCTCATCTAAATGTTTCTCCAAGGGGAATGGGGTCAATTCCCATGGTTCTATTTAGTGATTTTTCCAAGGTAATTCATTGCATTTCCCTTTGGTTGTTTCCTTTGATGGGTCGTCTCTTGGATTTCCATTTCATAAGGGTGAAATCGTTGGGTATCCTTTTGGATTGTGAAACTTTGTTATTCATTTCCTTCAATGTGTTCAAGTTGTTTTTCAATTGGGTTTTTTTGTTCAGACCGCGTAGTGGGTAGAGGTTCTAGGAGAGATATTTCCTCCTTGGAGCTCCTCCCTGTGGTATTACAGTAACAACCTCGATGACTCCACCAAGTACCCTTACCTCGAGGTAGTTTAACATCAATTGGGGGCATTTTTAAGAGGCTAACAACACAGGGGCACTAGAGACTCTCTTGGGAGGGGCAACCATCACCCGCCATATTCTTCCTAAGAACTCTATATAGTATAACATTGCAAAGGACCTACTAGAATATATCAATTGAGGATATAAGAGGAGAGAGACACATAGAACACTAATGCACATAAGAGTGACACCCAAGTCTTAAGTAATAGGAGTGGAGAGAGAAGTGGATCAAGAAAAATAGATTTATAACCAAAGCATCCCTCCTAAATCCTAGGAGAATATGGAGGAGCTAGTGAATAGATCTAGGAAAATAAGAATGCAAACTCTAAAGCACCTACTCAAGAAAGAGTTTCATGATTGGATAAAAGATTTTGGTTTCTCAATATCAAAAGATACCAATGTATTCAAGGAAATGGAGTTTTGTTAGCTAGCCAAAACTCTAATTTCCTTATCAATGGAGGCCAAGGAGGAAAAGAAAACCAAATCCCTACATAGAATTAGGAGACTAGAAGCCACATTTATTATTCTATGTAGAGTAGCTTTTGGGATCAATTTCAAGGTGACTACATGGGATCCAAACAAGGAAGAGGAAACAGTGGATGTGAAAGGCACATTGGGCTCCCCATGAACTAGTGCCAAGATGATAAATATTGAAGAACATGATGTTAAGAGTGAGGATAAGAAACATGATATTCTTATCTATTCAGGTCCAATCAAGCCACCTCATAACTATTTAGTCTATGAGGTAATAATATCTCAGGTTTTTCTAGTATGTTCCTTTTTTTTCTCAATATTAAGGGGCCCTATAGATGGCCATAGAGTATGTTAGACAAGTAATGACTGTCTCAGACATAATATTGTTGTTATATGAAGGTTTTTTGAGCTCTGGTTTCCTTTTTGGCAAATCTCAGACACGCAAGAATGTAAAACTTTTTGTACAATATTAATACATAAGTATCTTAGTATACAAAAAGAAAGAATGAATTCTGATGAGTTCCATACTAAAACATTTGATTAAAATAAAAATGAATTATCACCAGTTTCACACTGAAATTATAGGTTGGACAATTCCTAAAATATTATGAGATGAAAAAAATTATCTATACTAAGAAAGTGGGGAAAAAATCACTTTCTTAAATGTCATATTTATACCCACATTAAATTTCAATTTCAAAATAATTGTATAATATTAGGGTGAATTCAAGAAGTTTGTGGCCGAAAAAGTGGAAAGGGCTTGATTAAGAACGCACACTCACAAGAATGCATGTGAATTCTTAGGAATGCACACATGTTCCTATACCTATAATTTTGGATGTAGCTAAGCCTCCACATGGATTGCCACGTAGGTTTAGTGGCAAAATCGTGTGCCCGGTATTAAGAACATTTGCACAGTCTTAATAATGTTTGCGTGATATTAAGAACATGTGTGTGGTCCTCAGAATGTGCACATGTTCTTACTGATAAGAATATTTAAAGGGCCCGAGCACAATTTGTGCCCATTGTGCACAAATCATGCTCATGTTTCTCTCATTGGGAAAATATAGTGGAGCTAGAGAGGAGGAAGAAATGGAGGAGGGGGCCACCGTGTCCAGGTATGTTACATTTTTCTTAATTTTGATCCAATTTAGTCATTCCAATTTAGTATTTTGCTACCAATAATCTAAATTAAAAAAAAATTGTAATTTTGTATTTTAAATAAAAAAAGGAACCTAATTTAATGCCATGGTTTCTAAATTGTAGCATATATAATACGATGGAACCCCAAGATAATTTAAACGACTCAGAAGAAAACCAAGGATATCAAAACTCCAACCCACCACCACCACACAATGTAAAAACTGAAATTGATGAGGGGTTGGTTATATTACGAACCCTTGGGGAGAAATTAAGGGAGACTAGAGAGCCTAGCAGCATCTCCTTAGCCACTTCTTGGGACATCATTGTGCAGTCCATTACAAGTGCCCAAGAGAAATTGACATCTATTTTTTATTATAGGGCACGAATGTATGAGTACTATAGCATTGGTTTGGACAGAAACCAAGTCAAAGAACTGGGAATTTCAAAACAACAAATATTGTCTATTTTTAGGGATCCTAGAAATGGAAAAGAACTACCATTGACCAGGAAACACATCTCCATTGGCTGGTGAATCCATCCCCAGATTGGTAAAAAATTGATGGATAGGTGGTACATGGTTTTTGATAAACCTCCCTACAATAATAGGCAGATTCCATTATATTTTATGAGGAAATTATGATCTGAGTTTATTATGGGTAAGCATGTCAACTACTTTGACATTGGTGACTTCCATGGGGTGGGTCGAGGGTCTGCATAGGACCGATATCATGCCAGGAGTGACTTGGTGTTAGGTCCCCATCCCCCTAGGAAAAGGTCTAACCCCCCTACCCAACATCCTCCTATTGTAGAGAACTTGCAACAGGTACAACTAGCCATCTCATCATTGACTCACAGCCTAGTGTAGCACAATATCTTTTTTTCACTATCTCGGCAAGAGGTGTATGCCAATGACATTGATAGAGGATTTGGAGCATCAACATGCACATGAGAGTACAATGAGGAGAGGGCACATGAACATATCAGTCGTCCATGTGAAACTCACATATGCTCAAGCTATGGGAAGACATGCTATGGGCCTATAGATCCTAGTGGACAACATAACTTCATGGAGGAGGTTAGTATCTTAACCCTCTCTATGTTATTCATCATTATACATTTATTTTGTATTTTGTGTATTTATATAGATATTTGATTGTATGTTGTTTTGCAGTTGTTGCATCCCACCAACATACCCTTTGCGCCTATGGATGCATTAGTGCCTAGCCCCACCATTGATGCATTAGTAGAGACAACGTATTCATTGGGTGCACCATACACACATGTATGTATCACATTTGATAGATTCAACATAGTCATTTCTTTATTTTATGACATCCTCAATTTTTTTTATATGTTCTCTTGTTTCTATAGGATTTGGCACCAGGCAATGTCGGGGATTGTGCATCTGGGATGGACAAGTTACCAGTGTCACATGTATCATGTGTAAAGTTAAATAACGTATAATTCTCAAATTGTTTGTGTTTATCTTTTAAAATTTTACAATTTGGTAAGTTAATAGTTCAATTTTATTCATATGTATGTAGGTTGTTGATATATTTTCTAGGTATAGTAGTATTGCACCCCCTAGGCACCTGAGAATTTCTTCTAGGTTTCCTTTCTCCTGGCCTAGGGTGTTGGAATCACTTGTATAGCCTATGAGGGTCCATGACATCCCACCCATCTACCACCCACCCCCACCACCACTTTTGGCCCCATTAATAGAGACTTCCATAGTAGAGGTTGTCTCAAAGCAGGTTTTACAACCTAGTTCTCCATCTTCCAGTGAATCTCCATCGATGCCTGAGATATTCACGGTGAGATAATCCATTGATGATAATTTTTTATGTTTCATGAATTTTTTTTTATGCATATTTGTTTAATTTTCTTGACTTGATCCTTGTAATTGATGTAGGGTGGCATTGCAGAGAGATTGGGGTCGTGGAGGAGGGTAACACCCTCACGATTGACAGTTTCATATGCGGTGAAATGTCTTAGGTTAAATTGCAAAGTATCAATTTGTATGTCTATTAATTCATTGATGAAACAAATTTATAAAAATATTTATTCTTTGTGCAGTCTCCAGAGCATCGAAGCATGCCCAGGCCTATAACCTCTCTAGGTGCATCCTCTAGCAAGAGAAGAAAGATAGATTTCCAAGATGCTCCTAAGGGTGGCGAGGGTGGAAATGTTCAATGATTGACCAATTACTGCCATTTTGTAGCTACGCCACAATATAGATTTTTTTTTTATTTTTTATTTTTTATGTTAGGGAACTTGTTGTCGCTTTGTATACTGGGCACGAGTTGCCATTTTGTAAAAAATGTACAATTTAGACGATGTTGAGTATATATATATATATATATATATATATATATATATATATATATATATATATATATATACATTTCATGGCACTTTTTTTTATGAATCTCATTTTTTCTACATTTGATGTTGATGAATATATGAATTTCAAAGTGTATGAATTTTATGTGTATTAATCCTTTGATTTGTTTCTAAAGTGATTATAAATACCCCTACATTATGCATCAAGGAATATATTATGGTGGAAAATATATCTAAGTGCTAAATCCATAAGCAATTAATGGTTTTCAAGTAGCATTGCTTGCTAATCAACCATTTATCTCTACATCATCGATAGATCATTCCTTCTGAATTATTTGCATGAATGTTGTGGATATCCATATTCTAACTCAAAACCAACAATATGGACTACCTCTTGAATTATCTCCATCTAAATTCAATGACAATCCACACTCAAATAGTGGTCAATTGAAAATATTGTGACCTTAAAAATGGCATATTACAATAATTTATTATAGAAATAAATTCTCATTTATCTTCTACATAATTGTAAATCACTTAACATTTTCAGCTCAATGTTATTTTCTAGGGAACACACATTATTCCCCTCTTTCTATGCATGACATATAAAAAATCATTTGATTTATGTGTAACCCTTCATAAATGCAAAAAAGACTAGTCAAGGATTCATTAATGCACATGTTTGTTTATATTGTGTAGTGGATATATGTAAATTTTGTTAAAGCCGTCAATTATTAATAACATTTATTCAATCTTCCATGATGTCCACTAAACTTATTGATTTTGATCAATAGAACAAGAGAGTTCACATGGAAACTAGATCTTAGAATGGGTATCATTTTTCACCTACAAATAAAGGTTTTGAGGTTACATTTCATGACACACTATAGAAATTAATGCTATGCTACCAAAATTCCTATAGGGAGACTTGAAACCATTATTCTTTTCCCTTTACCATATATGATATTTTATTACACATTCCTACCCAATTTTTGGGTTAGAACACACAAGGAGACAAAGGACCCTCCCAAACCCAATCCCAGAAACCTGTTGATTCCATGCCATTGCCATGCCATTGTCATTCCTTGCAAAGTCATTCCATGCCATGCCATTTTCAAACCTTTAGATGCCATGCCATTTCCATTCCTTTCCAAGCCATGCCATGCCATGTCATTTCCATGCATTTCCATATCATGTCATTGCCATGCCAATGTTATGCCTTGCCAAGACATGCCATTTCCATGCCATTCATTTCCATGTCATTTCCATGCCTTTCCAAGACATGCCATGTGATTCCATTAAATGATATTAACTAAGTTACAACAAGATAAATATAACAACCCTTAACACAAGTAATCATTAAATGAAAGGGGGGTGAAAATGCAAGCCTAAAATAAGGTTTAGATAACAAATGCTTGCTGAAATGAAAGATGACACATAACAACCCTAGAATATTCAAGACATCGAGCCCTAGAATATTCAAGACATCATTGCTATGCCTGCCAATCCATGCCATGGCATGCCATTTCCATGCCATTTCCATGCCATGACATTACCATGTCTTTCCAAGCCATGCCATGACATTGCCTTGACTTACCATGCATTGTCATGCATTACCTTACCATGCCATGCCATGCCATGCATTTCCTTTCATGGTATGGTATGGTATTGTATGATATGCCTTGCATTGATATGGTATGACTTGCCTTGCCATTGCCTTGTATGGTATGCTATGGTATGGTATGCCTTACATTGTCATTGCCTTGCATGGTATGGTATGGTATGGATTGCCTTTCCATTTCCTTGTATGGTATGGTATGGTATGCCTAGCCATTTCCTTGCATGGTATGGTATGAATTGCCTTACCATTGCCTTGTATGGTATGCATTGGAAATGGTATGGTATGGTATGGTATGGTATGGTATGGTATGATATGTATTGGCAATGCCAATGGTATGCATTGCCTTGCCATTGTATGGTATGCACTGGCAATGGTATGGTATGGTATGCATTGGCATTGGAAATGGAAATGGTATGGTATGGTATGGTATGGTGTGCATTGAATTATCATTTCCTTGTATGGTATGGTATGGTATGTGATGCATTGACTTGTCATTTCTTTGTATGGTATGCATTGGCAATGAAAATGGTATGGTATGGTATGGTATGCATTGGCATTGGAAATGGAAATGGAAATGGTATGGTATGGTATGTTATGGTATGCATTGCCTTGGCATTTCCTTGCATGGTATGGTATGGTATGGTATGGTATGCATTTCCTTGCCATTGCCTTGTATGGTATGCATTGACAATGACAATGGTATGCATTTCTTTTCCATTGTATGGTATTCATTGGCAGTGTATGGTATCGTATGGTATGGTATGCATTGGCAATGGAAATGGTATGCATTAGCAATGGTATGCATTGCCTTGCCATTGTATGGTATGCATTCGCAATGATATGGTATGCATTGATATTGGAAATGGAAATGGTATGCATTGCCTTGCCATTGTATGGTATGTATTTGCAATGACAATGGTATGTATTGGCATTGGAAATGGTATGCATTGCCTTGCCATTGTATGGTATGCATTGGAAATGGTATGGTATGGTATGCATTGGTATTGTATGGTATGGTATGCATTTCCTTTCCATTGTATGGTATGCATTGGAAATGGTATGGTATGGTATGCATTGGTATTGTATGGTATGGTATGGTATGCGTTGTCTTGGTATGGTATGGTATGGTATGGTATGCATTGGTATTGTATGGTATGGTATTCATTTCCTTGGTATTGTATGGTATGGTATGGTATGGTATGCCTTACCTTTCCTTGCCATTGCCTTCCATGGTATGGTATGGTATGGTATGTCTTGCCTTTCCTTTTCCATGCCATGCCTTTCCTTTCCATACCATGCCATTCCTTTCCATGCCATGCCTTTACATACCATTGCATTACTTTCCATGCCATGCCTTTCCATACCATGCCATGTATTTCCATGCCTTGTACTAAATGAGCAATTTTAATACGTAAAAATTGCAATCAAAGGATTCATTAAGCATGTAATTCTACAACTTGCTATCCCATATATCTTATATAAAAATACTTGCATGATAATTCCAATTTTTTGCTCAATGAGGCATAGTGCAATTTTTGAAGAGGAGTTTGATTTTCAACAACATTGTGTCGGGAATTTGTGAGTAGTGTAGTCGCATGGGCCTGGGCCAAATAGACTTGTGGAATCTTACAAAACTCTGTTATGCCGCTCGGTTTGGATTTTATGCCCCCGTACCAAATTAGCCACATGTCCCTGAATGGCTTGAAGAGGCAAGTTGAAAATCACAATAAAACTCAAACTGAGACTCGGATGGGTGAAACTTCAGTTGCATTAGATCCAGAGCACCAGGTTTCAGCTAGAGGGGGCCCTCTGCTATCATTCCGTCCATCGAAAAAACATTTTTTGGAGTATCTTCGGCACCGGGGTTTTGGTCAATGAGGCATAGTGCAATTTCTGAAGAGGAGGTCGATTTTCAAGAACATTGTGTCAAAAATTTGTGTTTAGTGTAGTTGCGTGGGCCTTGGAAAAATAGACTTGTGGGATCTTATGGAACTCCGTTATGCAACTTGGTTTGGATTTTATTCCCCCATACCAAATTGGCCACATGTCCCTGAATGGCTTGAGGAGGCGAGTTGCAACTCATGATAAAGCTCAAACAATGACTAGGATGGGCGAACCGTCAGTTGCATTGGATCCAGAGCACCGATTTTCAACTAGGGGGGGGCCTCCATTGTCATTCCCTCCACCGAAAAACCGTTTGTTTGAGTATCTCCAACACTAGGGTTTTGGTCAATGAGGGACAGTGCAATTTCTGAAGAGGAGGTCGATTTTCAAGAACATTGTGTGGAGCATTTGTGGGTAGTGTAGTCAAGTGGGACTTAGCCAAATAGACTTATGGGAGATTACATAACTCTGTTATTCCGCTCGGTTTGGATTTTATTCCCTCGGACCAAATTGGCCACATGTCCCTGAATGGCTTGAAGAGACGAGTTGCAACTCATGATAAAACTCAAACCAAGACTTGGGTGGGAGAACCATCAGTTGCATTGGATCCAACGAATCGAGTTTCAGCTAGGGGGAACCTCCACTATCATTCCTTCCACCGTAAAACCATTTGTTGGAGTATCTCCAACACTAGGGTTTTGGTCAATGAGGCATAATGCAATTTCTGAAGAGGAGGTCGATTTTCAAGAACACTATGTTGGGAATTTGTGGTTAGTGTATTCATGTGGGAATTGGAAAAATAGACTTGTGGGAGCTTATGGGACTTTTTTATGTCGCTCGGTGTGGATTTTATGCCCCCAGACGAAATTGGCCACATGACATCCCTGAATGGCTCGAGGAGGCAAGTTGCAACTCATGATAAATCTCAAACCAAGATTCAAATGGGAGAAACGTCAGTTGCATTCGATCCAGAGAACTAAGTTTCAACTAGGGGGGGCCTCCGTTGTCATTACGTCCACCAAAAAACCGTTTGTTGGAGTATCTCCGACACTAGGGTTTTTCTTATTTCTTATTACATATGTTTGACAACTGAACACCTTGTTAGGCTAGACATGGAAAGGCCAGTGAAGGCAAGGCATGGCATGGCAAGGAATGGCAAGGCATGATATGGGAAGGCATGGGATGAAAAGGCAAGGAATGGCATGGAAAGGAATGTTAAAGCAAGGCACGTCAAGGAAAGGCAAGGCAAGGAATGGCATGGAATGACAAGGCAAGGAAAGGAAAGGAAAGGTAAGGAAAGGCATGGAATGGCAAGGAAAGGTAAGGAAAGTTAGGGCAAGGCAAGGCAAGAAAATGCATGGAAATGCAAGGCATGGGAAGGCATGGCATGGAAAGTGAAGGAAAGGAAAGTTAAGGCAAGGCAAGTGAAAGCAAGGCATGGAAAGGAAAGGCATGGTATGGCAAGGCAAAGCATGGAATGACAAGGCAAGGAAAGGCATGGTAAGGCAAGACAAGGCATGAAAAGTGAAGGCAATGCAAGTGAAGGAAATTCAAGTGAAATCAAGGCAAGGCAAGGCAAGGAAAGTGAAGGCAAGGCAAGGCAAGGCAAGGCAAGGCAAGGCATGGAATGGAAAGGCATGGCATGTCATGGAATGAAAAGGAAAGGCATGGGAAGGAATGGCATGGAAAGTGAAGGAAAGGGAAGTGAAGGCAAGGGAAGTGAAGGAAAAGCAAGGAAAGTGAAGGAAAGACAAGTGAAGGAAAGGAAAGTGAAAGAAAGGCACGACAAGGCAAGGAAATGAAAGTAAAATCAAGGAAAATTATGGCATGGAATGGAAAGGAAAGGAAAGGCAAGGAAAGGCATGAAATGACAAGGAAAGGCAAGGAAAGTGAAGGAAAGGAAAGAAAAGGCAAGGCATGACAAGGCAAGGAATGGAAAGGCATGGCATGACATGGAAGGCATGGCATGACATGGAAAGTGAAGGAAAGGCAAGTGAAGGAAATGAAATTAAAAGCAAGGCATGGCAAGGCAAGGCATGACATGAAAATTTAAGGAAAGACATGGTAAGGCAAGACAAGGCATGAAAAGTGAAGGAAAGGCAAGTGAAGGAAAGACAAGTGAAGGCAAGGCAAGGAAAGGCAAGGCAAGTGAAGAAAATGCAAGTGAAAGTAAGGCATGCCAATGAAAGGAATGACATCGAAAGGCAAGGCAAGGCATGGTAAGGCAATGAAAGGCATGGCAAGGCTTTGCAAGGAAATGAATGGTAAGGCAAGACAAGGCATGAATGGAAAGAAAAGTGAAGGTAAGGCAAGTGAATGAATGTAAAGGTAAGGAAAGGCATGAATGGAAAGGAAAGTGAATGAATGACAAGGAAAGGCAAGGCATGAATGGAAAGGAAAGTGAAGCAAGGAAAGGGAAGTAAAGTGAAGGAAAGAAAAGTGAAGGCAAGGAAAGGCAAGTGAAGGCAAGGAAAGTGAAGGAAAGTGAAGGCAAGACAAGTGAAGGAAAGTGAAGGCAAGACAAGGAAAAAAAGTGAAGGAAAGGCATGGGAAGACATGGCATGGAAAGGCATGGCAAGTGAAGGAAAGTGAAGAAAAGGAAAGACATGGTATGGAAAGACAATACATGGCAATTGAAGGAAAGGTAAGGCATGACAAGGCATGGAATGGAAAGTGAAGGTAAGACAAGTGAAGGAAAGGAAAGACAAGTGAAGGCAAGGCAAGTGAAGGCATGACATGGAAAGTGAAGGCAAGGAAAGTGATGGTATTTCAAGGCAATGCAAGGCAAGGAATGGAAAGGCAAGGCAAGGAAAGGCATGTCATGGCAAGTGAAGGAAAAACAAGGCAATTCAAGGAAATGCAAGGCAAGTGAAGGAAAGAAAAGGCAAGACAAGTGATGGGATGGCAAGGAAAGGAAATTCAAGTGAAGGGATGGAAAGACAAGGCAAGGCAAGGCATGGAAAAGCAAGGCATGGCATGGGTATATTTTAATGCAGGGTATATTTTAACAACATTCAAAATGAAGACAAAATTATTTGTTTTACATACCTAGATGTTCATTCAAGTAGGCCATCAAGATCACTTCTAATACTGACAATTTCCATTAAATTCTCATGATTAGAGTGAGGCAAGAGGTATCATACCTTTGATGAGTTATTTCTTGGAATTTCTTATAGTTGGAGGTTTCTACCAATAACCAAGTTTGTAAAGTGGTATACGAATTGACCAAGTTTATAATATTGAAATACATAACCACTTTCTTTCGTGTTCTTTCATCATGTGTAAGATATTCTCCTTTACTAACCATTGACCCAATCAGAAATTCAATGCCTTCAGAGTCTGTTACTGATCACATGAGGGTCAACTTGCCCTCTAAGAATCATGCCATCCAATAATCAATGCCCCATTCATTATCTCTTGGGGAAACCACTATGTATATGTGCCCTGCAAAAAATGGATTGCCAAAATGTGAGTCCACTTAATGACCAAAGAATAAAATGTTAATTCTAGTTATTCAAAATTTAATAGAAGGATTTAATGAACTTGAAAGTACGAGATCTGAGACATGATCATAATATGTTGAAATACTTAATTGGTCCTCCTCCAATTGGGATAATTCCATAGTTATACATTGACCAATGGGGAGTGATACACGATCCCATCTATCAACCCAGTCTATCGATTCACAATGATCCAATTCATTACTACTACATGGACCACATAATAAAGAGAGTTTTCTCATCCATATTTCAACTATTGCATTGTCTGATGTTCTAACTGAATGGAATCCATGAGTGCCCTAGATTGTTTTTTATTCATACCACTGTGATCGATGTACATCAACCACCTCCCAAAAATATCTATGTACATGTCCTTTCTTGTGTGATTGGTCTTCACGGGTTCCTGTTCCCTCTCCCATTATTTAAGAACACCATTCAACAATGGATTTTTCATCTCAAATGAGGGAAGTAGTAGTGAAATAATTTATTTCCTGCATAATGCTCTTTTTATGCATGCACCTGCTCCATCATGCTCCCCTTTCCTATGCCCGGACTCAAAATAGTTCCAAATGTGTGGTACCTTTAGTTTTTTGTACAACATACACAACCATTCAAATACATGATCATTTTTGAACTGGCATGTGCAACCATCTAACCAAATCCAATGTTGATCCATCTGTATGTTCTTCTCCTTAAGGTGGTTGCAAAAAACCTAAAAACAATGTTGTGCATAGGCTAAGTCATGGCATTGATCGTCGCTTATGTAGAAGTGATACTCTTTCAATATAACTCTATTTTGTTCATTACTATCTGGTCCATGCCTATATGTGATATGTACCATTATGTTGACCTACTATGAGTGATAATATTGGCTTTGAATATCATTTTGCGGTTGAAGGGTGTATTTCTCAGCAAAATCAACCATTGATAACACAATACCAATTGGAAATGTATCTATGCGTATTCTAAAATGCTTATCTTGCCATCGAGCCACATGGACATGATGAACACAATGTCGTGTCTTTTCTATGAAGTCCTTCATGAAGTCACAAACTCATACTTGAGAATTAACCAATTATATCTTTTTTCTTTCCTGTCCTCCATTAATATCGTATGTCACATATTTAAAGCTTTGCAAGGCAACCTCCTTCCTCCCCAATTCATACTCATCACTTACATGGATGCACTTTCTTAGTAATGTCATTCCATTGCACCTAGGGCATGCCCCAATTAAGCATGTTTTTTGATAAAATGTAAAACCCTCTGGCCTTGTACATAAGATGTTGTGAATAAAATCTCTAGATGACGACGACAACAATATAACTGGGAATTCCTGCAAAAGGGTGTTATGAAAAACATGATTATATATATGTGTGTGTGTGTGTGAGTGTGTGTAATAATAACCATACTCAATGTGATATCTACAACAACACATGTTACAAATTGTGTTTATTCGAACATACCAAGGCTTGCATTTATGGAAATATCTTTGGCCTAAGTTAAGTGCACCATATACTGTTCTGAATATTTCATACAATTATGTCTGTGTAATGTCAAGAAAGTGTTTGATATGGTGTTCAAGATCCCTATATTCCCTTATCAATTTTAGTACATCTTTTTGTTTGGAAGAAGGCCTTGTGTTCTCATGCCAGAAATCCTGAACTAGTCCCTTAACCGCTCCAATTAACTTCATGTCAGAACGATGTAGCCTTCCAGTGAAGGCCCACAAATCTATTTGGGCACCTGTGTTAAGGCTATCTCGTCTATGAGAATACTTTCTAAGGGTTTTGACATTGCATTTCAAGAGGTGAGAGATTTGTTGTAGAAAACAACATTTTCTTGTGATCTTGCTAAAAATTTACTTGGATAAGACACGTCAGGCTGCATTGCGGTATTTAGAACGAGACTTATTACCAATTCTTTGAAAATAATCTACAAGGTTTCTAACAATATGATGACTTGTTTCTACACTTTTGACTATTTTAATGCCTAAAATTCCCCTAACAACAACCAAACTTCTAGATTTTAACAAAGATAAAAATAATTGACATTTCGCAGGATCGAATTTTAGTTCAAAATATTATTGAATAATTTTATAAGAGTGATAATGAACAATACGATTAGGAAACTTACCTTCAAGTGATGTTATACCACTTTCATCGACCTGAATGTGTTTAGGAATTCTTCATCGTGCAATGCTCAATCTAGGTAGGGACGATGAACCCCTATTCTAACACTCTTGACCTCCCTATTGTGGAGTTAAAAATGTTGAAGTTATTTCCCCTTCAATCACTGACAGATCAACCGTGGGAGGAGAGTGGACATGGGATTGTGTAGTTTCTAGAACATTTGACTGTCCAGCAAGAGATTGCACCACAAGACCTTCTTCACTACAATGTTGTACACCAGTTGCTTCTCTAATTTTATCCATTGTATAATCAACTCCAAGAAAATCCTCCATCATCTGGTCATCCGCAAAAATTTTTGCTTGATGAGATATTGTTTGGATTTCTCTCTAATGAACTCTTGCACTTTTCTTTTGGTGACAGAGGAGAAACAATAGCGACATCTATTCCACTAGAAATTTGATTTCCCTTTTCTGAAAACCTACGCTTTGACATACATAACTTTTCTTTTTCTCTTTCTTCTTCTACCTTTTCGATCAATTTATTTTTTCTCTAGGAATTTATTTCTCAAATCCAGTGGTTCCCCATGTTTAAAGATAAAAATTGGCTTCCAGACACCCACCACAAATTTGTATTGGTATTATGTAATAAGGCACAACCAAGTGGAGAAATTTGTTTTTGTATTACAAAATAAGACACATCTAATAATTCCAATTCCAATTCCAATT
>ML776759.1:1579410-1601292 GCA_009831015.1 Picea engelmannii | reverse complement strand
GTGATCTTGGAAACCTTCTCTTAATGCTTTTCGAGCACAGAAACAAAATTCTAAAGAATCACAAGTAATCACTTACCCTCTTAAGGTCCGATAGACCAATTAGGTCTTAGTGGACGTTAATCATCATCATCATCATCATCAATCAATTAATATTATATTTATTTAAATATCCAACTTTTCATTTTAGTAATTTCATTGTTTTTTACATTTTCTTTACTTTTAGTGTCATTTTAGTAATTTCTCTTTTTTTTTTTTTGATAAATTGATTAATTTATTATGATCACTGTTATATTTTTTGGTAAACTCTAGGCCATTAATAATGGGGCTCAAAGCCATTACAATAATTGACTTTAAATGTTGAAGGACATGGGGTGTGTTTTGATCCACTTATGTATGTAGGGGGTTAAGGGACTATTTTCAATATAATCTTTTTGGGTACAACCACACATTGGATCACTACCTCAAGGTGTCATTTATTATGATTACTGTTATTATTATTATTTTAGTATTAACATTAAATCAATTTTAATTTCTCAAAAAAACAAATAATGTTTTTTAATCAAAAGTTAACGCTTGTTTTTAAAGATCCAAAATAATAGATTCAATAAATCAAAAAATATTTTTAAATATAAATTCAAATAAAAAGTAAAATAAAATACATTTTAAAAGAAAAAATATTATTACAATTTTAATATAAGTTCTATAGTAAAGCTTGAGTGGGCCTAATGGTTAAGAACATGTGTTTCCTCCTTTAAGGTTATAGGTTCAAATCCAAAAAAGGGTAGGATATGTATTAATCATCATCAATCATAATTCCTTTATAGTCAAAATTCTTTTCATACTAAACTATGTCTCAATAATTTTAACTCCTAAATCAACTTAGAAAATTAAAAATAAAAATAAAATTAATTAAAATTTTGAATTCCAACATAATTAATGAAATGAATTACACATCCATTTTCAAAAGCTTCTAAAATTATCATAGTGAATGTTAAAATTGTAAACTTGAAAAAGGAACTTAGAATGTTGAATATGTTAAACAATTTCTTATATAATTTGTTTTCAATAAAAAGATCAATCAAACTACTCATTCATGATTGATTTTTTTTTGTCTAATTAATTTGTTTATTATTTTTTTCATTGTATTTGTCTTAGAATGTAGAAATTTTGACTAATCTTATTAGTCTTTAATAAGCAAACTATAAAATGTTTGGTGACATTTTTGTTAAAATAATCAAATTTCTAAGAATTTTATATAGTTTCTATAAAAGTTGAACTATTTTTAAGATAAAATAATTTTATTCTTGTTGAGAAGTTAGTGTGATGAGAAATTCTATAGTAGTTTAATTAATAATAATAAAATAATAAATAAAGTCTACTTAATTTTTAAAAATATCAATAATAAAAAATAAAAAATTAATTAATAATAAAAAAATTCTTAAAAAATAAAATCCCTAAAATCTTGATAAATCCAAGTTTAACATAAATCTACCTTGTAATAATTAAAATAATCATTTAAAACCCTTTTAAAAAAACACTTATTCTCAACATGGGTGACCATTAAATACAAACACTACTAACATGACAAAGAAACATCAGTATGGCCCATAAAGAATGATCAATATGGCCTATGGTTTAAGAATGACGGTGAGTATGGTTGTATGGACTTATTACCTCTACCTCTCTATGCAAAAGATGTGAAAGAATACTATATTTTGATAGGTTGATTTTTTTTTGGATATTATATATTGGTATTAATTCATTTTAAATTTGAATTCATCAAATATGAAGAGATATAAGAAAATATTAGGTGTATATTTTTGGCTATTTAAAATTTTTGATTAAGATGGAGTTAACGATAATATAAATATGTTATGAATTATTGTTCTTAGACTTGATGGAGACTGTGTGGAGTTTATGGGATTTTTCATTAAAATGAAGTTAACGATAATATAAATATGTTATGAATTATTGTTGTTAGACTTGAAGGAGACTATGTGGAGTTTATGAGATTTTTCATAAACTCCACTCATAGTATACATCCATAAGCCTAACAACAACATTATGAGGAACTGTGAAAACCCACTTACTATGATGTTATGAATTGTTTTTTCTTCTTAGTCAATCAAAATAACTAGAAGGGAAATCAACATTTTTTATTTCAAAATAATTAGAAGAGAAACCAACATTTTTACTAGAAATTTGGCAAAAATATTTTGGATTAATAAAATTGCATATATCAAATATTAATATTGCATAATCCAAATCCAATTGATATACAAGTATTAGTGACTGTTGAATATATTTCTACATTAAAAACAACAATTTATATGACAAAAAAACTGTGATGTTAATAAAAATTACCTAACCAAATTTTATAACAATAACAAATTAAAAAAATTAAAATATAAAATATTTAATTTTTTTTAATAAATTTATATTAATTTTTTTTATTTTATTTTTCAATATATATGAAGTTTAATTAATGTTATCCACCCATAATTTATATGACAAAATCCCTTCTCCCTAATCATCTCTGTAATTTATATGACAAAATCCCTTCTCCCTAATCTATAGAGTGCACAAACGCTTGTTTCCTTGTAAGTGTGCAACACAAGGCTACCGTCTTAAATGTTGTTTGCATTTTCTTTTAACAGTGGATGAGAAACACATGTTGCATTTTTATGTGTTGAATGGATGAGTGCAAGCCCTTCATCATGTGAATGTGTTCATTACTCAATGCTCTATCATGAAAGATTTATGATATTGATTTCGGCCCATTCATTTGGGTTTTCTTATAAGATAGATAAAAGTGACAATGTTTTTCCTTTGTAGTCGGATAAAGTCAAGGCTCTTATATTGCCCAACAACTTCTATTTATTTGGATGACAAATGGTTGTGACAGGTTTTGCATTATTTTCAGATGGATGGATCTCGGTATGATTTGTGTTTTTCTTTACTTTAGTATTTGGTTCTATCATTTGGGTAGTATTTGGTTCATCATTTGGGTTTTTAGAGAATGGTACTTGTGTTGAAATGTATTTTTCCTTTAATGGAGTAATGTTAAATTTTTTTATTTTGGTTTTTTAGTTGTATTTAGTTAACTGGGCGACATGTTTGGAATTATCATCCTTTGTGTATTTGGTTTATTTTGTTGGTTAAAGGATCATTACAACTTTAGTAGAGAAGAATTAAGGTCTTAATGGGAGGGAGCCTTTTGAAAAAAAAAATGAGGAATTCCAATTGTTTTTGTTATTGGTTCAATGAAGGTGATTGCGTTTGATGTGATGATTCGAGGCATTATGGTCTTTAAGAATGGAATTCAAGATTTTTCTTTACATGGCAAGGGAAAAACAATTTGAAGAAAACATTGTTGGATAAAAGATAAAGGTAATGGACCTACTTGAGCATTAACATGTTTGTCTCTTTGGAATAAAGATAAAGGTAATGGACTAGTTGATCATTAACAACATGTTTGTTTCATGTTGTTTTAATTTGGATTGATTTATGTAGGTTGTTTATCGAGTGGTTTGTCATTATTCCTTAATCTTTGGTTATCAAATCTATCGTTTAATTAATGGTTAGGAGAAGACTATAACATTAGCATAGCAATGGAAAGGCATTGTGAGAAGGAAGTCTCATAATGGACAATGGGGCATTTTCATGGTTCGTGTTAGTGATTTTAGGAAAGATGATTATAGTGA
Organism: Picea engelmannii; assembly: GCA_009831015.1. Lineage (NCBI taxonomy): Eukaryota > Viridiplantae > Streptophyta > Pinopsida > Pinales > Pinaceae > Picea > Picea engelmannii. The sequence goes on along the minus strand of ML776759.1, from coordinate 1,597,588 downwards.
GAATATTGGATGTAGAGACTTTTAGTTGTTAAGACATTTTCTTATCGTTATCAAGAATCAAACTCTCAAGAGAATTTCTTAGTATTGTTGGAAATTTTACTCTCAAGACATTTTATTGTCATGTCTAGTGTCTCTTAGCCCATTGACATTTTGTTATTGTTTATTATATATTCATTATAAATGACAAAGGGAAGTGGAGCATGAGATATAGTTGTTTCCTAACTCCTCGTTGCTAAAAATTGGTTGTACAAACAAGTTATCCTAGAATCAAATGAAGTGAATAAATAGTTGCAACATCTATTGGAGCAAGGAGTAATTCAACTAAGCACCTCACCTTATGGATCATTTATCATCATAGTACCTAAGAAGTAGGGAACACATATGCACATAGATCCTTTCACCCATGATCCATACAAAGAGGAGTATATAGAACGTTAAGAGTTTAAAGAGGTGTTTCAATAGCTGCAAGGCCAAGTGTAATGTACCTATCCCCCAGTCGGGTCACATCACTGCTAATACAACTCAATAAAAAAATTTGATATCGAATTTAAATGAGGAAATTAACTCACATCATGACATTCAAGTTTGTTCAGTTGTACATACTGATAAAAAAGTAAATATGATCACTCTTAATGTGCACAACAACTACTAATTTCATACAACATTATTCAGCTATAAAATAGAGACATGAATGCATATTTCTTCTCTCAGCAAGCAACATTAACCAATATAACTCAGAGTAAAATGCACAACAAATATATATCAAAAATTAACACAACATATAAGAACACTTATCTTATAAAAGTATGCAACCCGCTCTAGAGGACAAACGCTCCTCCCAACCTAGCCTTGTTGTTCTAGTTCTCAATAGCAAGACACCCCTGAGCTGGGGCTATTGATCCAAAAGAGATGATGGTCCTTAAGGCTAGTTAATGTCCCCCCTCTCACAACAAATTCCAGTCCACCAACTCTCTTCCTCTCAACCTTCACAACCCAAGGGATGGAATCCCCCTTCATTTCTCATAGTCCCTCAAGTATTTCCACTCCCCTATGGGGCTTCCAACACAAGTTGGATAAGAATTCTACTTGTTGGGACCTCAAGGATTCCACAGTTGTAGCACAAATTCGCCCAACAACAGAAACATGTGCTTTCTTGGTGAAAGTCAAACAACACGCTACTTCCATGCACGCATCCTCTTTCTCCATGATTTCATAGATCTAAACAAAAAACAAACATGCCTACAATAGTTTCCTTCAAGATTCAACACCCCCAACTCCATTGCTGGCCAGAAAACTCCATGTAAAAAATGCTCTTCATGCAAAAACATGAATGCATAATTCTAGTCTCCTACCCATAGGAATTTCCCCTCTTTCTCTTTCTTTATTGACTTGCACTCTTCCCCAAGCTAATTTTACTTAGACCCCATGCTCCCAATAACTATGGGATGTGACTCTCACACCCACCCTCTTACATGAATTCAATGATTGGGCTCTAGAACACTCAATTGATAATGGAAGGTTCACAGTAAGGATAATTTAGAAAGAAAAATGGTTTGGTTTTAATAAATATGGATAAATCTCCCCCTTGGACCCCTTCCCTCTCTTGTGGATACTTATCCCCTAAATATTTGTATGTTTCCATCTATAGTTGGTGATACATTTTATTCATTATATTCAATTTACATCATTTATATATTACATCACTTTGGCTCTTGGCCATGCATCATAATTACAATATTCATCGCTAGTTTGTGTTTGAAAAGATGGATTTTACATTCCCCCCCCCCTACAAACTGCATTGTCCTCAATGAACATAATCATACCATTTACACATTTACATATATAAAAACATTACATTAGAATACTTGATAATTCTGCAACTTAATGACTCACGTGGAAATTCCAACCAACAACTCTCCTTTCCCCTCAACCCACACTTTGGTTGTATAGGAAACCTTAGAGTTGTGGCTCTAGGAACTCCAGCTGCCAAAATGGAGTCTTCATTCTCTTATGTACAAATGTACATTCATTTTTCTTCAAAATTTTCAAAAATTTGTGAGTATGCTTCTTGCATGGTTTCCTCGTGTTCCCATGTAGAATCTTTATGACCCTAATAGGTCCATTGAAACTTTACCAAGCATATGGATATGTTCCTAAGAAATTTTATTTTTTTGTCCAGGATGTGCACTGGTTCCACCCAGAAATCCCCTTCGTGTTTCACCTGGATCACATTCCAATCAATCACATGATTAGGATCAAGTACATACTTTTTTAACAAAGACATGTATTGAACACATTATGAATTCTCATGGATGAAGGTAATACTAGAATGTATGCAACTGGTCATATCTTTTTTAAGACTTCAAAAGGCTCGTAGTATCTCACTACCAACTTTGGGAAAATTCCCAATTTTGGGAAACTTCCCAATTTCAATGAGCTTCTCTTGGCTTTAAATTTTAAAAACACATGCTCTCCCACTCTGAATTCTCTATGTGTTCTTATTTTTTCGTCATAGCTCTTCTGCTGATCTTGCACAAGCTTCAAATTATGCTTGATCTTTACCATCTTTTCTTTCATTTCCTTTAAAAATTTGGGCCCAATCACGACTCTGTATACTGGGTTATCCCAACTCACTAGTGTGTTGCATTTTCTTCCATACAATGCTTCAAACAGGCTCATCTTCAATGATTCTTAATACCCATTATTATAAACAAATTCAACTAAATGGATATAGTCCTCCCACCTAGAAAGCTTGTCCATTACAGACATTCTCAACATATCTTCAATTATTCGATTAATCATTTATGTCTTCCCATATGACTCTGGGTGATATGTTGTAATGAAATTCAAATTTGTCCCAAACCCCTTAAACAACCCCTTGAAAAAATTGGAAGTGAACTTGGTATCTCAGTCTAACACTATTGCCTTAGGCACACCATGTATCCTAGCAATTTCTCTCATATAAATTTACGCAATGTTGGTTTCCTTATGAGTTACTTTCACTGACATGAAATGTGTAGCCTTTGTAATATTGTCCACCACTACCATGCTGGAATCATGTTTCCTTGATGTCCTAGGAAATTTGGTAATGAAATAAATAAAAACAACTTCCCATTTCCATTCAGGAATTGGAAATGGATGTAGTAATCCTGTTGGATGTCAATGCTCAACCTTTACCTTTTGAAATTTTGTGCATCTTGCCAAATAATCCATGACATCTTTCTTTGTACTAGGCCAAAAATATCGGCCTCATACAATTGTAATAGTCTTCTGGTATCTTGGATGTCCATCATATGATACATTATGCATCTCCTTTAGAACTAAATTTCTCAATTCCAGAGAATTAGGAACATAAACTCTATTTTGAAATAAGAGAATCTCATCCTCTTCTAGCTTGTAATCCTTATATTTTTGTTGTATATCATTCCACTATAAGATTTCTTTAACTTTCACATAATGTTGATCTGATGTTACAACCTCTATAATTCTATGTTTTAAATATGTTCTATACATACTAATAGTTGTAGCATGCATTTTATGCACCCTTCTGTTGAGTGCATCAACCACCTTGTTCTCTTTTCCCTTTATGTGCTTGATGAAAAAGTTGTATTCACTAAGAAATTCCATCCATATAGTTTTTCTAGCATTTAGTGTTTGTTATTTCACACCACTATGATATGCTCCTCAATTCAAATTTTTATCCCATAAGGTAATGCCTCCACATTCTTAAAGCATGTACTATGGCTGCCAACTCTAAGTCATGTGTGGCATAATTTATTTCATGTTACTTCAATTTTATGGACTCATAAAAAATTACATGCCCAGTTTGCATAAGGACTCCACTGATCCCTTCCTTGTATGCATATTGTTGAAAAGTCAACAAGAAACATGTGTCTAATTTACTTTTCTCTTAAATAAATTAGACAATAAATATTAATCTATTAATTCATTCATAGCTGAGTGAGTTGGATTTGTAACAGAATCATAAGTGTAGTTAAGTGAGTTAAGATCAGTTGTACTAGTTGTAACTAAACATGCACTAGTGAGAGTTCAGTTAATCAGTGAACTCACATGCAACTGAAGATTCACCACGGTTAACTACATGCATGTCAGATCCAGTGGAGACCCAGTTGAGATAACAGGTGAAAGGGACAGTTTGGCTATTAGTTGTGATTTGTTCACACATGCAGTGGATATGCTTATGAGCATGTGCAAGCTAAGCAATTTGTGTATGATTCGATTCATTGTGAGAATTCGAATTGCAAAGATTGTGCAGAGGAGGCAGGCTGTCTAGACAGGGAAATTGGCATAGGTATTTGCTGATTTGTGTATGACAGTGTGAGACGATTGTATTGTACTGAGAGCTCTTGGATTAGAGTTTTGTATGAGATTGATTCATGATTCATGATATACATAATATATGATAGTGGGGTTTTTAGCTTTACGCTTTCTCGGTAAAATTTCTGTGTTGTGTGTTATTGATATTTCACTTTGTGCATTGTGGTTGTGATTGTGGTTTAATTTCTTCCACAATAATAATAGGACAAGCGATTCTGTATTTAACAAGTGGCGGAAATTGTTAGATCAGGAGAATCGCAGGAATACATTAATTTGTATCGAAATTTCTACATGGTATCAGAGCCACGGAAGGCCACAGAGCTACGGAAGTGAGGTGCAAATATAATTTCATTCTCGTAGGTCCCGTCTCTAGCAGGGTGTGAACCCTAGTACTGAAAACTTCCAGTGTTTTCAAGAATAGTAATTCTCACACCCTAGACAAAGGCAGGGTGCGAACTTCACTGAGCATTCTCGTAGGCTACAGTGGAGCAAGGTGCGAACTTTTTGAGCATTCTCGCAGGCTACAGTGGAGCAGGGTGCGAACATCCCAGGAAAATTCGTAGGCTACACACATGCAGGGTGCAAACTTCCCTCAGGTTGTTCTCAGGTGGGGTGCGAACCTCCCAGGGCAAGAGGAAAGTGCAAAAGTTGAGTTTTGGGTTGGATAACATTCGAATTTGAAATATTTTCTTGGTGCGACACTTGATTCAAGATAAAAAATGTCTTTCAATGACTTGAGGTTGGAGTATGCACTCGAGGGCAGCTCTAACTACATTTCTTGGAAGGATAGGATGGAGGCAGTACTCGAAGACAATGGCTTGAAGGGTTACATTGACGTAGATGTTCCTAAGCTGGATGCGACAGATACAACAAATATTGATGCATGTCAAAAGAAAGTGGAGAAGGCAAGGAGGATTATGTTGGAGGGAGTATGAGACCACATTGTCTCAAGTCTCCATGGGAAAACCACACCATATGCAATGTGGAAGGTTTTGACGGATCTGTTCCAAAATAGTAGCGACCATAGGAAATTGGCGCTCAAAGATAAACTCAGGAAGATCAAGATGGAGAAAGGCAACACTATTCCAAAATATCTCACGAAGTTTGTCCAATGTCAGGATGAGCTTGGAAGTGTGGGAATAACAGTTGTTGCTGATGATTTGGTGAGCTTGGCGCTCCTAGGGCTTCCTAAGAGTTGGCACAGTTATCAAGACTCTATCAATGGAAGGGAAAAATTGCCAGATTGGGAATGACTATGGTCAGATCTAGTGCAAGAGGAGTTTAGGTGGAACACCAGAGATGGATCTTCATCAAAGTGTGATGATGAAGAGGATTTTTCTTTGACTGCTAAGGGAAGGAAAGGGAAAGGGAATAAATTCCAATCAAAATATAAGTCTAAAGTCAAGAAGATGGATTTGTCCAAAGTGAAGTGTTTTCACTGTCACGAACATGGGCATCTCGCTACTAACTGTCCATAGAAGAAGAAGAACAAGGTGGTTGATGGAGTTGCAACTGGTGAGGCTCTTGTCTCACAATTTGAACTTGACTTCGCTTTGATCACATGCATGGCTTCAAGTGCATCAGGATCAGTGTGGTATTTGGATAGTGGCACTTCCTTCCACATGACGGGAGATAGAGAGTATTTCATTGACTTGGAGGAGAAAGATATGGATGATACAGTGCAACTGGTATTGGTACCATTACCTTTTAGAGGGAGTCAGGTAAACCATTTCAGTTGAAAAATGTTATGCATGTTCCAGGTCTGAAGAAAAACTTGGTCTCAGTGGCAATGTTGGAGGACAGAGGCTATGATGTTGTTTTTAGTAGTGGTAAAGCCTACCCGTGACATAAAGAAATAGGTCAAGTCAAGAAGATAGGGATTCAAGTTAAGAATCTCTACATGCTAGAGGTAGATGGCTGCAATGCCATGATAAGCAAGTCAGAAAAAGTGGTGAGCCGGGATGAGGGTGAATTATGGCACAGGAGATTGGTCCATATTCACCATGGAGCCTTGAATATCATGCAACAAATATCTACTGGACTTCCAAGGGGAACACTTGCTCAGTCAGATTAGTGCAAGGGGTGCACCCTGGGGAAGTATGTAAAGTCCACCTTTCATGAAAAGGAGAACTGTGCTTCGGTGGTCCTAGAGAGAATACACACGGATGTGTGTGGACCAGTCTCAATTGCTTCAACAACAAAACATAGGTATTATGTTATTTTTGTTGATGACTTTTCTCGTAAATGTTGGATATTCTTCATGCAGAAGAAGGATCAAACATTCTCAAAGTTCTGTGAGTTTAAAGCATTGGTGGAGAAAGAGTCAGGGAAGCAAGTGAAGGCTTTAAGGAGTGATAATGGTGGAGAATACATCTCTAATGAATTCAAAGAATTATGCAGCAGAGAAGGAATTCGAAGAGAAATCATAGCGCCTCATAACCCACAACTAAATGGGGTTACGAAGAGAAAGAACAAAATGATCGTGGGTGCAGCATGAGCGATGTTGCATGATCAGGGCTTACCAATGCATTTGTGGGAAGAAACATGCAATACTGCGGTTTATGTGCGGAACCCTTGTCCTCATAAAGTACTTGGCATGAGTACACCTGAAGAAGCTTTTACTGGTAACAAACCTGATGTTTCTCATTTTAAAATTTTTGGCTCATTTGTTTATGTACATGTGACCAAGGATGCTAGGAAGAAGCTGGAACCAACTGCTGAAGTTGGGATATTTGTGGGGTACACAGAAACACCCCATAATTATTGTGTGTATTTTCCAAATAGTAAGATGACTGTTATGCGACGGGATATAAAATTCGATTAGGGGAAAGCCATGTGGTTGTTGCTTGAGAGGGAGCTAGACTTGCATGCAGAAGAGGGACTGCTGGTTCCCAACGATGAGTCTCAAGATGTGGATCAGCCACATGAAGAGGTTCATGGAGTGGAGGAAACTACTCAAGCAGAGCCATCCATCAGAAATGGCAAAAAGTGCACCACGGAAGCTGACAGATTAAGACTAGATGTTGCACAGAACGTAGGAGCCCCTACTTCATAGCGCAAATAGATACAGTCTCCCGATCGATTTGCTAGATACATGGCTCTCATGAGAAAATGTATTGTGACTAAACCCTATTCCTTTCAGGAAGTAGTGTAGGACCCCACTTGGGTTGATGCTATGGTAGAGGAGTATGACTCCATTGTCAAAAACAGTGTATGGGAAATTGTCCCAAGACCGGTCGACAAATCAGTGGTAGGTTTGAGATGGATCTACAAGGTAAAGCAAGCTACTGATGGGAGTGTGGAGAAATACAAGGCCAGGTTTGTGGCCTGGGGCTTCTCACAGATCGAGGGGATATATTATGGTGAGACCTTTGCACCTGTTGCAAGGTACTATTCCTTAAGATCCATCCTTGCACTCTCAGCACAGATGGGTTGGTGCATTCATTATATGGATGTTAAAACTATGTTCCTCAATGGGATCATTGAGGAAGAAGTGTAAATTGAACAACCAGAATCTTTTGAGACCTTTTATAGAGAGTCACATGTGTGCAGACTCAAGAGAGCATTGTTTGGGTTGAAGCAAGCACCCCGTGCTTGGTACACTCGAATAGATAGCCATTTCACTAGATTGGGCTTCACCAAAAGTGAAGTGGATGAAAACCTATACCAAATTGTGGTGGAGGGTAGGATTTTAATCATTGTTCTTTATGTTGATGATTTAATACTGACTGGCGATGAGTAGCTGATACACTCATGCAAGGAGGACCTTGCAAAGGAATTTGAGATGAAGGATTTGGGCCTTCTTCATTATTTCCTTGGTTTGGAAATATGGCAGCGAGATGGTGAAATTTTTGTGTCTCAAGGAAAGTATGCAAGAGAGATATTGGGTAAGTTTCACATGGAGGGCTGCAAACCCATGGATACTCCTCTTCTAGGAAATTGGAGGAAAGAGGATGCTACTTCTGGAGAAGTAGTGGATGCTACTGTCTCTCGACAGTTAGTGGGTTCACTAATGTATTTAGTGAACATGATACTAGACATTTTCTATGTGGTTAACGAGCTAAGTCAAGCGATGGTTAAGCCTACCAAACTCTTTTGGAAGGTGGGTAAGCATGTCCTGAGATATCTGAAGGGAAAATCTAAGTATGGATTATGGTACAGATAGATGGATGAGGTTAAGTTGCATGGCTTCACGGATGCAGATTAGGTGGGCAGCCCAACAAAAAGAAAGAGCACATCAGGGGGGATCTTTAGTATCGGATATACAACTATTTCTTGGTACAATAGGAAACAGAGATCCATGGCACTTTGTTCAGCGGAAGTGGAATACATGGCAGTGAGCCAAGCTGCATGTAAGGCTATCTAGATGAGGAAGATCTTGGTTGGTTTGTTTGGTTCTCATTTAGATCCGACAATGATTTATTGTGATAATCAGAGTTGCATTAAACTCTCGATTAATCCTGTGTTTCATGAGAGATCTAAGCATATAGATATCTGGTATCATCATCTTAGATATTGTGTGCAATGGAAGATCATGTTGCTTCAATACATTCCTATGGAAGATCAGGATGCAGACATTCTAACGAAGGTGCTCACTAGGAGAAAATTCCAATATCATAGAGACAGGATTGGGGTGAAGGATAATCCCTTTCTTGTTGAGAGAGAGTGTTGAAAAATCAACAAGAAACATGTGTCTAATTTACTTTTCCCTTAAATAAATTAGAAAATAAATATTAATCTATTATTTCATTCATAACTGAGTGAGTTGGATTTGTAACAGAATCATAAGTGTAGTTAAGTGAGTTAAGATCAGTTGTACTAGTTGTAACTAAACATGCACTAGTGAGAGTTTAGTTAATCAGTGAACTCACATGCAACTGAAGATTCACCATGGTTAACTACATGCATGTCAGATCCAGTGGAGACCCAGTTGAGATAACAGGTGAAAGGGACAATTTGGCTATCAGTTGTGATTTGTTCACACATGTAGTGGATATGCTTATGAGCATGTGCAAGCTAGGCAATTTGTGTATGATTTGATTCATTGTGAGAATTCGAATTACAGAGATTGTGCAGAGGAGGCAGGTTGTCTGGACACGAAAATTGGCATAGGTATTTGTTGATTTGTGTATGACAGTGTGAGACGATTGTATTGTACTTAGAGATCTTGGATTAGAGTTTTGTATGAGATTGTTTCATGATTCATGATATACATAATATATGATAGTGGGGTTTTTAGCTTTACGCTTTCCTGGTAAAACTTCTGTGTTGTGTGTTATTGATATTTCACTTTGTGCATTGTGGTTGTGATTGTGGTTTAATTACTTCCACAATAATAATATTAGAAGTGATTATGTATTTAACAAGTGGTGAAAATTGTTAGATCAGGAGAATCGCAGGAATACATTAATTTGTATCGAAATTTCTACACATATGTGCACAAAACGAAATCCTCATCTAGATCTGCAAGTTTTAAAATAGGTGCACTAGTTGGAAAATACTTTAAGCATTGAAAATTTTCTTCACACTGGGCACTTCACTCAAATTTTACTCATTTATGTTGCAAATATGTTATTGGGTGTGCAATCTTGGAGAATCCTGCAATGAATCTCATGTAATAACCAGTTAGACCCATAAATGATCTAACCTATGAATTTTTTTTTGGCACTGACCAACTCTTAATTGCTTCGATATTTTATGGATCCACTGCTATGCCATTTTCAAAAACAATGTGACCCAAATAATGGATCATCTTTTGATAAAGGGTGCATTTACTCAAATTGGCATACAATTGGTGATCTCTCAACACTTGTAGCACCATCCTCAAATGTTTCTCATTCTCCTCCTTCGTCTTGGAATAGATGAGAATACCATCCAAGAATACAATGAAAAACTTGTCCAAGAAATCTATGAACACCCCATTCATCAGACACATAAATGTAGCCAATTCATTTGTCAACCCAAAAGGCACCACTATAAATTCATAGTGTCCATACCTTATCCGAAAGGTTGTTTTTCTAGTGTCTTCTTCTTTAATTCTAACTTGATGATAGCTTATCCTCAAGTAAATCTTGAAGAATATCTTTACTCCTTTCAGCTAATAAAAAAGATCATAAATCCTTTGAAAAGGATATTTGTTCTTGACTATAACCTTGTTCAGTTGTCTGAAGTCAATACATAACCTCAACGTTCCATATTTTTTCTTGACAAAAATAACTGGGGAGCCCCAAGGAGAAACACTTGGGATTACGTACCTTTTCTTTAAAAAATATTCTATATGCATTTGCATCTCCTTTAGATTTGGTGTGCTCATTCTGTAGGGAGTCTTAGATATTGGCTCAGCTCCAGGCATTAAGTCAATAGAGAAATCTGTATCCCTCTTTGGTGGAAATCCTGGCAACTCCCCAAACACATCTTTGAATTCCTTCAAGACTTGAATCTTTATCCTTCATTGGCTCTTCCATATGGGCTGCATATATCTGGCACCCTTTTCTAAAACTTCTTTTCAGCTACAATGTTGAAATCTCTTAGACATATATAGGCCTTGGAATACCTTGCATTGTGCTTGAATTCCCTTCCTCATCAAGACACGTGAATAACTTGTTATAACAATATAAAACATCATGATGATTTTCTAGACAGTCTATACCAATCAAACAATGATACGACCCAATTGGAATGATGTTCAAATATTCCTTAGTGTTAATTAAATTCGTGTTTATAGGGAATTCATTAACAAGCTCATTAATTCTTCTCTTGGTTCCAATAGCTAGCTGAACTATCCAAGACTTTCCATGCGTCAATTTAAATCTTTCAACTAGATTTGGATATATATAATTATGACTAGCTCCAAAATCAATCAAAATAGCTATGGGATGATTATAAATCTTACCTTCCACTTCAATCATGTGGGATTGATAGTCTGTTTGTATATTGTCCAAGGATACATATATCCTTAGCATGATTCTGTCCACATCCTCTATTGTCTCCTCTTGTATAATATACCAGATATAAAATGTATGTAGAACATAAATAAAATGCTAGTAATGGCAGAATAACAACAATATAACCAGAACATTCACCACAATAACACTGAAACGATATGAGAATAATAACATAAATAACACTTTGAATCTGAAAGCAATGTTCACCGACCTGTTTGAGGGGGAAACCTCCAGTTGAGCAGAGCTCTATTACAATAATATCAAAACTAGGGTTCTCATACCCTCGAATCCTATTTATATTAAAAAGAAGCATCTAGAGGAAGAACCTTCTAGAAGCAGAAGCTTCTATTAGGTCTTCTTACATCCGCCTTATTCTATTTTATTGAAAGGCCTTATTAATATTGACATTTATTACATCTGAATATATTGTTCTACCTATGTGCAGGTTAGGACCCTAACATGTCCACCCCATTAAAAACAACCTTGTCCTCAAGGCTTGAGATGAGGAAATTGTTGCAGAATGGTAGCTGGTTCCCAAGTGGCGTCTGTTGGAGTTTTATCTTTCCACTGGACTAGCACTTCCTTGATGGTTCTTTGACATAGGCGACACTCATATTGGTCCAAAACTGCTTTTGGATGTATCCAAATGGATCCTTCTTCAGCTAACTCTGGAAGGTTGGTTTGAATTTGGCACTTAGCTCCAATCACCTTCTTTAAGCATGAAACATGAAAAACAAGATGTAGCTTTGAATGGCTGGGCAAAGCTAACTGATAGGATACTTGTCCCACACGCTTGAGAATGGTATAAGGACCATAAAATTTGGGCGCTAGCTTTTGACAATGCTCGGCCTTGAGGGAAGTTTGCTTGTAAGGTTGCAGTCGAAGAAACACCTGATCCCCTTCTGCAAATTGACGTTCAGAGTGACCTTGATCTGCTTGTTGCTTCATGCAATTTCGTACCATGAACAAATTATCTTTGAGGGTACAGAGAATATCCTGTCAATCTATAAGTGTTAGGTCAACTGCCTGGACCTTCGAGGCACCTGGTAAGTATGAGAGAACTCAAGGTGGATTTTGTCCATATACCACTTCAAAAGGAGTCATGCGTGTAGTTGTATGGTATGAAGTGTTGTACCACAATTCATCTAGGGGTAACCATTGAGCCCACTAATTTTGATTTTTCGAGGTAAAACAACTCAAATATGTTTCCAAACACTTGTTGACAACTTTCGTTTGGCCATCAATCTGGGGATGATAAGCTGTGCTGAGATGCAATTCGGTGCCTCGTATCTTGAACAGTTCTTGCCAAAAATTGCTTGTGAAAGTTGGGTTGCGATCATAAACAATAGAGTGTGGCATGCCATGAAGCTTGAAGACCTGATCCATGAAAATTTGGGCCACCGTGGATGTTGTAAATGGGTGTTGAAGGGTGAAGAAATGAGCATACTTGGAAAGGCGATCAACAACCACCATGATGACGGATTTATTTCCCGATTTGGGTAAGCCAGTAATAACATCCATAGATATATCCTTCCAAATAATAGGTGGAATCAAGAGCAGTTGTAGTGTGCCCAGATATTTGACTATTTCTCCCTTGTTGCGTTGACACACATCACATTCAACTACAAAATTATGAATGTCTTGTTTCATACCATCCCAGAAAAAGGAATGTTTGACCCTGTCATAGGTTTTGGTGAACCCGGAGTTCCCTCCTGTGGGTGTAGCATGAAGCTCAGAAAGTACCATGGATTTAAGCTTGGATTGTTTACTTAAATACAAACGGCCTTTGTATCAAAGTTCATCATGGAGCCAAGAGTACCCCAGGGAAGCTGGAGCATTGGAGTGCAATTATTGGATCAACTGCAAACTTTTGGGATATTGTAGCCATTCCTGGAAAACGACTTGGAGCCAATCTGGTACAATGAATGAAAGAGAAAAAAGGGATCCTTCATCTTCATATTTTCGGGAAAGTGCATCCGCAACCACATTGTCTTTTCCTTTCTTGTAAATGATCTCATAATCATATCCATAGAGTTTAGTCACCCGTTTTTGTTGTTCTGGGGAGGAAATGCGTTGTTCCAGAAAATACTTGAGGCTTTGATGGTCTGTCTTAATTTGGAAATGTTTCCCCAATAAATAAGGGTGCCACAGATCAATGCCATGCAAAATAGCCAACATTTCCTTTTCATAGATGGAGTTGCCCAGATTTCTTTCAGATAGTTTCTTGCTAGTAAAGGACAAAGGTCGACCCTCTTGCATCAGGACAACACCAATTCCTTTCCCTGAGACATCACATTCCAACACTAAGGTCTTTGTGAAATCGAGAAGGGCGAGGAATAGAGTGGTGCACATGTCCATCTTCAAGGTTTGAAAAGATTGAGCAACGGCTGGAGTCCAAGTGAAAGAGTTCTTTTTTAGGAGAGCAGTGAGAGGTGCTGCAATTTTCCCATAATTCTTAACAAACTTGCGATAATACCCTGTTAAGCCCATAAATCCATGCAATATCTTAAGATCCTTTGGGTGAGGCTAGTCTTGCATAGCTTCAATCTTTTCAAGATCCACCCTGAAGCCATCTTTGCCAACCAGATGACCCAAGTATTCTACTTCTGAGGCGCCAAAAGCACATTTAGACTATTTCAGGAAAAGTTGGTTCTGAGAGAGTGGATGGAGAACTCGATCCACATGAGCAAGATGGACTGTCCATGTTTTTCTATAGATGAGGATATCATCAAAGAAAACTAAGACAAAATGGTGAAGAAAAGGATGGAAGAAATGATTCATGAGGCTTTGTAAGGTGGAGGGGGCATTACAGAAGCCAAAGGGCATGACCAAAAACTCATAGTGGCCCTCATGATTTCGAAAGGAAGTCTTGGGAATGTCCACCTCTTTCATATGTATCTAGTGGTAGCCCAAACGAAGATCAAGTTTAGTGAAGAATTGGGCACCACTCAATTCATCCAGAAGGTCATCGATGACAGGAATGGGGAATTTGTCTTTGATGGTAAGTTTGTTGAGGGCACGAAAGTCAGGACACATTCGCCAAGAACCTTCTTTCTTCAAGACCATGACCACATAAGAAGAGTAGGGGCTCGTACTAGGGCGAATAACTCCTACATTAAGGAGTTCCTGGACCATTTTCTCAATTTCATTTTTTTGGGAAAAGGGTGACGATATAGATAGATATTGGGAGGAAGGCTTCCGGGTACAAGGGGAATGGAATGATCATGAACACCACAAGAAGGAGGGAGTCCTTGGGGAGTGGAAAAGACCAATTGATGTTTAGAAAGGATGGCTTGGAGGTCTTGCAGGACCGAGGGTGTCTTTGTTGCTTGTATGGCATGGAGTTGTGCGATAACACTAGAATGACCCTTTTTTAGCAGATTTTCCATGCGATGGGAACTAATGATTTTAAGTGAACCAGTGGTGATGCCTTGGAACTTATATTGGTGGCCCTCCTGGTCGAATTTCATGGTTAAGTCTTTAAAATCCATGAGAATGGGACCCAATTTCCTTAACCAATCTGCACCCAACACAATGTCACAACCTCCCATGTCGATAGAAAACATATGGAATTTTAGGTGGTAGTCACCAATTTGGAGATGCACATTTTCACAATGCCCTCCACATTTCATGGAACCACCATTGGCAATCATGATTTGGAAATTATTGATGGTATGGATGTAGAAATGAGTTTCATGGGTGATGCGGCAATGAATAAAATTATGGGTGTTGCCACTATCAACCAGAATGATGACCTTCCGATGCTTGATGTAGCCGATTAGCTTGAGGGTTTGGGGAGCGGAGAAGCCAGTGAGAGAATTGAGGGAAATGACCGGTTCTACTTCAGGAGGGTCTCAGGGAGGGGTTATGTCAGTGGATTCAGGTGACTCAGACACAAAGGGAGTTTCTACATCCTCTTCCAAAATATCCTCGGAGATGGCCATAATAATCTTTTGTTCTTTACACTTGTGGCTTGGGAAATATTTGTCATCATAGTTATAACAAAGGCCTTTGAGTTGGCGTTCAGCCATTTCATCCCTGGTCAATTTTTGGATCTTTAGTGGAGCAGAAGGAGTAGTGGGATTTAATGGTTTAGGGCGAGGGATAAAGGAGGGTTTTTGGTTTTGAGAAGATATAAACTATTGTGCTTCTGTATCTCTTTTAGTAGCCTCCACCCAACTCTGAGGCCGAGCCATGAGGACATGGGCCTCAATCTCATCCTTGAGGCCGTTGATAAAACACTCTCGGAAAAAGGCATTAGACATGCCCTCTATTCTAAAAGCCAGATGCTCAAAGGTAGCTATAAAGTCTTCCATTGTTCCTAATTGTTTCAACTTTGTCAAACGGTCCAAATGGTTGGTGTCAGTGTCAAAGCGTTCATAAAGATCTACCACAAAGTGTGTCCAAGCAATATACCCTTGACGAGAAGTTTTTCTCCATTGCCACCGTTGCCAATGTTCTTGATCTAGATGGAGAACACCATACCAGAGTTTGGCCAAGTCATCTGTAATGTCGTATAAATATAAATAATGTTCGATTTGGGTTACCCAACTAGTGGGGTTCAAGCCATAAAATTTGGTCACATCCACCCATGGAAGGCGTAGGTCACGTTGAAAATGATGGTTCTGAAAGTTATGGGAATAAGAGGAATGGTCACCTTCAGTACGTGGAGGTGAGGAAGAGGAAGGGTTATTTGTAGGGATATGTAGTTTGGTGCAGAGTGCCGAAAAGACTGATTCAATATGGGTGATGAGGTAAATGAGCGGTTGGTCTAGAAGCCAGGTGATGGAAGAGATTTCAGAATTGGATCTGACCCCATGTTTGGGTTACACAATTTTTATCAACTATCAAGGAACCTTATTACAAAAATTAAGGACCTAGGATATGATTTTCTGACACAAGTAGGAATAGTGGATTTGGAAAATTCTAGACAAACAAACAGGGTGGATTAAGGCAGAGGGCTTAGGATTGGAAGGAGACTTGAAAAATGAATGGAATAACTATGTGAAAAGTTTATTCAGTCTGGGCATTGAACTGAACAAAGACACAGATTTATTAATGTGGTCCTGGGATACCAAAAGTGGCCAAGTAAGTGCAAAGAAAGCCTATGAGGTACAAATGCTAGAGGTAGTAGAGACTGAACCTGTTTTCTGGTATAATGACCTCTGGAAATGGCAGTTACCTTTAAAAGTAAAACTTTTTATGTGGCTATTGTTAGAACAAAGAATCCTTACTTGGGAAAACTTAGTAAAAAGAGGTTATCATGGTCCTAGCAGATGTATTCTCTATGGGAATTGTGAGGAGACTACTTATCACTTATTTGTAGCTTGTAAATTTACTAAAGATATTTGGTATTTAATGCTTAAGGATTATGATTGGGATGGTGTATGGGAAGGAGGAAAAGTTAGGGATTGTATACTGAATTGGAAAAGAAGGAAAGGAGGAAAAATAGAAATTCCATGTCTTATCTGTTGGGAGATTTGGAAACACGGAAATCTTGTTATATTTGAAGATAGACCCCTGAATAGGGACAGAGTATGTACTAGTATTCCTCAGGCTATGGGAGAAACTAGAATATGATATGTTACTAAGGATAAGAGGATTGAAAAACCTCCTTTACTTATTTGGGATCAGGATGTGAGTTTTTTTGATGGTGCTTCACAGGCAAGGGGTGAGACATATAGAGTAGGAGTTGTTTTAAAATGTCCATTGTTGGGTACTTTTAGAATCAAAATGAATTGTGGTAGTGGCACTAATACCAAAGCAGAATTACTAGAATTATGTTGTATATTATTTTTTTCACATTATAAAAAGGTAACAAGGTTGCAATTGGTAGGTGACTCAAAAGTGATTATTGTCTGGTTTACTAATGCAAATAATCTCCAGGTGGTATATTTTCATCTATGGATGCGAAATATTAGAGATCTCAGCAAAAAATTCACACAGCTTAAAATTCAGCATATATACAGAGGTTTGAACATGGAAGCAGATCAAATTTCAAAAGCAGCTTTACTTCTCGAGGAAGATGGATTATATTTTGTAGCCGGAAATGAAGGATAGTCATATATTTTTGACAGAATAGACATTGGTTAAATATAAAGATGACTGGAAATTGTTACTGTTATTTTGGAACTGATACAAAGAAGTTGTAATTTTAATTTTGGTGACTATATATATTAGAGCCTTCTAGCTCTGTGTAGGACTCATAGGAGAAGTTGAAATCTGTAGACTGTGTGGCAGCATAAAGTGTTTAAAGCGATATGATAAGTTGTATTCAGTAGACTGTGTTGCAGCATAAAGTTTTTGAGAGATATATACTTCTAAAAGTATTGTAATAGATTTAATTATATTTTCTAATATAAGTATTTTTTCAAATGAAAAAAAAAATGTATAATATTTAATGGATATATATGATGGTGTATATATTATTGGATATGTACATTTTATATATCTAGTGTGTATGTCATTGTATATACTATTTATTATTATAATAATAATAATTTAACCAAATTGAGGTATGAGATCGAGATTTCATTGCTAAAGTTTATCAAGGTATACATACCCTACCCCCATCTGGATTTGAACTTGTGGTCTCATCCATATATATATATATATATAACCAAAACAAAAGTTTGTACTCATTAAAAATATAGTTGCGTCGAAGCTAGCAACAATTACATTCAAAATATTCTAGAGTTTGTTCCAAAAGTGAACATAGGTCTAATATAACTATCATAAACTCTAAATCCTTTTCTATACAAGCATTCTAGGTATTTCTGCAAATGACTTGTTTTATAAATTTACCCAAAAAACTAGCAACTCTAAAAACAATATAGAGCCATTTATGGAGGTACACTATCTTGATCTTCCTTCCCTTCTGTTGAATGAGGGGAGCC
>ML776759.1:1562371-1579312 GCA_009831015.1 Picea engelmannii | reverse complement strand
CCAAACGTTGAGGGAGAACCAGAGAGAAAATCATGTTGCATTCATCTTCTAGAGAGTCCATTCATTGCTTATGTAGAAGAAGGAGGTTCATCATGTTGGCAACATTCATGATACTGGCCTTCTCAAGCTATGTGATTTTCGAAGAAATGTGCATGAGGGCATTGTTGTTGGTCTATGTAATTTCTTTGTGTTTGTGTATAATTCAATGAATTTCATTCTAATTAGGGTTATTCATATCTGACTCAAACATGCCTTGCACAATGCAACTTAAAGAAGTGAGACTAGACCAAGCAATCCCCAAGCAACAATTACCACTTCCAATTTTATAACAAGCTAATAGATACAGAGGAATGTTATTATGGTTGTACGATACGAATAATAAGATACACTAGAAGAAATTGGCACTGAAAAGAGTAAGCAATAGACCATGGGTTCCCTGGCTTGAGTGATAGAGATTACCAACATTGAATTCACAACATCACTCAAGACCACCACCCACGAGCTCCCTCACATACCTGTGGATGCACCGAGTCTGCACCAGAATCCTTCACACTTCCTCAAATCCTTACCAACCTTATTACAAGGTGACCCATTCCCACTCCACAATTTCTAGACTAAATTTTCCACAACAAAGGCCCCATCACTCCATGATGCAGTTACCCTCAGTCTTGTACTAAATCACCTATGAGAACATGTTTCTACCTATAGAGTTCACAACTAAAAAATAGCAACATTAACAAAAATTGAACAACTTAAATAATTCCAAGATAAATTTCAGCCACATGAAAAATATGGAAACAAGAGACAACACCATTAGACATGGACTCAAATTTATTAAAAAATTGTCTTCCACAATCTCATTACATTATCATCCAAATATGTCACAATACTCATTTAGAATCCATGAATGGAAAGCCTTCTCATTTTTCTACACTATCCCACTAAAATCGATGTTCCTTCCTTTGTTTTATTGTTTATGCAGACGTCCCCCTTCTGTTTCCTCTCTTCCTATTCTTTTCCATGTGAACCGAACTGAAAAACCCTCCTTTTCATTTTCCTTTTTTGTCCCCCTTTCATGGAATCTAAACAATTTTCTTCTTCCCCCCCACTTCTTAACCTTTTCTTACTTTTTCTTCCCTACCAATTATGAGTTGGAAGCTAGGAGATTACAATGGTAAAACTTCTCAACAATTTTCTATCCAACTGACTTCCTCTTTAATTTGTCCACCAAATTCCACAAAATCCCCCCAAGACATGTGGAGTATGCCACAACATAGCCCACAACACTATATCAGAAGTCACACACCCCCAGATTCATAACACTTCACTGGTGTTGCATTAACAGGAGTTGCAACAACAAGAATTTTCAGCTTGGTGTTGCAACAGTTATCATTTCAACATGATGTTGCAGCAACTAGAATTGTAGTATGGTGTTGCAACAAATAACATTTTGATGCGGGTGTTGTAGCAATGGTGTTACAGTATGGGTCTTGCAGCAATATGTTACAACAATGTGCTACGATAATATGTTACAGTATCATGTTAAAACAACGTGTTACAACACTATGTTACAACAACAATGTTACAATAATAGGTGTTACAACGACAAATGTTGCAACAATGGGAGTTGTAGCACTTATCTCACCTTACAATTTATTAACTTGAAATTGAAATATTTTTTTTTGTTGATGCAGATTGTGAGAAACCAAAAGATGCTCCAACATCAGACATCCTTGGTAAGAAAAACATGAGCTCCAACTCATGTGGATGCAATTTTTTATTCTACAGAGGATGAATATCCCCGTAGGCATGCTATCTCATTTTCAAAAACCCATGATGCATCTTTGAAAGCCATGTTTCTCCACTTAACTAAATATTTGCAATATTCCTTATTCTGGTTCCTCTTGCTAACCCTCTTCGCCAAGACTTGATCTAATTATTTGGTTTGTTTAACATGTAGTTGTCTCTTGCATTCAACCAAGGTACTTTATTCATCATGCTCTACTCCCTTATGAAACTCGTACAAGTCATCCACATTGAATATTGGAGAAATGTCAAAATCTTCCAACAACTCTAGCTTATATGCATTATCATAATTTTTTCTCAAAATTTGACATGGTCCAGTTTTCTTGTAATTTAGTTTACTATACATACGCTTGGAAAATATTTATTTCCTCATGTGTGCCATTTCCAACTCTCCTTCTTCAAAAACCTTTTGTCTTTTTCGCAAAATATGCTCCATGTTTATATCTGATATTGCTCTATTGTAGCTTTGTCTTAACCTACTCATTCATTTCATGTATGCTTTATGAAGACTCACTTGCATTAGCACTCCTTTTGTCTTCCATATTTGACAACTTAACCAAATCAACAACTCCTTTCAGTGATCTTCCACAAAAAATCTGAAATGGACTCTTTCCCACAGATCTATTGATGGAATCATTGTAAGCAAATTCAACCTGGGCCAAGACCAAATACCATTGTCCTAGCTTCTGTCCACTCAAACTCCTCAACAAATTCTCAAGACTCTAGTTAACAACCTCAGTATGTCCATTTGTTTGTGGATGATATGTAGAACTGTACTTCAACTGGGAACCCATATTCTTCCAAAGTATCCTCCAATAGTGTCCAAGAAATCTCGTATCTCTGTCAGAAGTGATACTTATTGGAAGTCTATGTAACCGTACAATGTCTCTGGAAAATAAAACAACAACTTTAGTAGCATCAATGGTCTTCTTGCATGGTATGAAATGTTCCATGTCCGAAAACTTTCCCACTACAACCATCATAGAATCATCACCTCTCTGTGTCCTAGGAAGTCCCAAAACAAAGTCCATACTTATCTCTTCCCATGGTCTTTCAGGTACTAAGAATGGTGTATATAAACCTCTGTTTTGACTCTTTCCTTTTGCTAGTTGGCAAATTCTATAGCACTCAACAAAAATTTTAATGTCCTTGTTAATGCTATGCCAAAAGTATCTTTCATTGACTAACAATGTGGTCTTATCAACACCAAAATGTCCACCAAAACCTTCACTATGCATTTCTCTAACAATATTCAACCACAATGAGCTCCGTGGAATGCACAAAATTTGGTTCTTAAACAAGAATACTTTTGGGATGTGGAAATCCAAATATGGTGTTTTGTCAATGCCCCAAGGCGCTTTGCATACTTTCCAAGCCTCCGCAAAATATGTGTCCTCTACATACAACTCCTTCATACATTCCATGCTAACAACTTCAACTAACAAATTATTCAGTAGAATTATTCTTTGGCTTAGTGCATCTGCAACTTTATTCGACTTTCCAAACCTGTGCTTCAAAACAAACGAGTAACCTTGAAAAAATTCTACCCATTTGGAATTTTTTTTATTTAAATTACCTTGACTATTGATGTATTGCAATGCCTTATGATAAATAAATAAGATAAAATCCTTTAGTAGCAAGTAATGTCGCCATTTCTTTAAATATCGTACAATCACATAAAATTTGTAATCATAAACAAAGTATTTCTTTTTAGCATCATTAAATTTCTTGTTGAAGAATGTAATTGGCCTTCCTTCTTGGCTAAAAACTACTCCAATTGATGAAACACTTGCATTACATTCAATGTGAAACACTTATTGGCATGTTTACAGGAAGAATGTGCTTTTCATTGATGGCAAGAACAACAGTGAACCAAAACTCGAGAGTGCAGAAGATGAGAAAGATCAGAAGAGATAGAGGGTTCTAGAAGTGCAGACGAGATCCAAGAGACAGACTCCCAAGAGGAGAAAATGTTGAGAAAAAATTCTAAGTCAGAGAGATCAGAAAGCTCAAGAGAAGAAGTACAGATCTGATCCGTTGGATTTGAGCAGCGAGGATAAATTGTCATTGGATTCATAAATACATGCACGAAGGTTAAGCCTTTGGATGAGCGTAGGAGAGAGGACTTGTCAAAGTCCCGAAGTAAGCAGGGACCATCCATCGTCAAGACTGACAGGTGGCACACGATCCACAAATCCTGAGAAAATCACTTCAATAATTTTTAGTTTGAGATCTGAAATCCCCAAAGTTCAGAGAGCCGGAGTAAACGTTAGCCATTAAATCATTCTAAAGTGGAAGGACATGATAAGCTAGAAAAGAAACATCACATAAATATCGAGTCATCAATCTAAGAACATGATCGACGAACAACATTTAGCTTAGGTCTAAAAGTTATGAGGAGGTTACTGTTCGGGGATTCTCACTTCGGAAGAATTGGCGACTTGAAAAGTCAAAATACCTGAAGTCCCGAAGGCTGAAGTCCTGAAGTGAATGAGGAACCCTATCAACAAGCCTACATGGCGCAATTAGACAATGGCAAGTGTCAAGTTGATTCGACATTTCAGGTATGTGCAAATCACAAATCCGAGTGACACGTGGCAACTACTAGTCTCACGACACATCATCAAGTGACATAAGTAAGTGATGTCACTCCAGGAGTTTTACCACCAATGATTAGCCTCAAGTCCCAAAGTCCTGAATCGAATACCCGAAGAAGATCTAGACCATCGATTTCCAGAAGGATGCGTGGCAGAAATCTGTGCAGTTCAGGGAAAGATACTCAAGAAAAAGTGATCAAAGAAAGTTAAGAGTTGAGATTCCCGAACCCCAAAAATACAAAGTCAATCTCAACCATCTGATTCTGAGAGACAGGCGTCAGTCGATCGCTAACTATGGATAAAAGAAAAGGAAGGAGGAAAGGTTGGAAAGTTGAGATTGTCGAACCTTGAATACCTGAAGGGATTGTGACCGTTGATTCGAGGAGGACAGATGCTAGAAGATCTTCCAATTCAGAAGATATACAGTCAAAAGAAACGAGAAGTTGAGACTTGAAATCTCTGAAGTCCGAAGACCCAAAGGATATCTCGACCATCAATCCAAAAGGGGACACATGTCAGTGGATTGTCAGCTCCATTAAAAAGAAAAGGAAGGTTGAAAGGTCGAAAAGTTGAGATTTATGAACCTCAAATACCTGAAGGGATTGTAACCGTTGATCCAAAAGGGACACGCATCGTTGGATCGTGGACTCTAGGTGAAATTCTCTGGGAGAAAGCAGAGCTTGAGAATCGAGACTCTCGAAGCCCGAAAGGCGAAATCAATCTTGTTCTTTGGTTTGAAGGGCCACATGTCACTTGGTCATTGAGACTAAGGATCACGCGTGGATGGAGTAAAGAAGGCAGGAAAAGACAAAAGATCTGATTTGTTGATCAAGGGAATTTGTAAGAGACCGAGAGATCGACAATCACGCATGATTGCCAGATCAGAAGTTGCTTGCAAGTTAATTTTCTGAGGTTAGGCCGCAATTGAAACCACGGTATCAGAGAAAGGGTACGTGACATATGGAGGTAGATTGCGGGGAGAAAAACAATTAATTCCAAAACCACTATTGGACGTGCCCACAATCGTTCGCTTATGTAAAGACGTAGCCCGAGGTCACATGCGACAGGGGGCTAACGAGAAGATAGCTTGCGCCCACAATCTCGTGGTCATGTGAAGTTCATCGCCCAAGGTCATATTGAAATAAAGGGAGCTAGTGCTCGCTAGAGCAAGAACACAAAGTGCCTTTTGAATAAACATTTGGCAGTCACATGAAGGTAGGGTCTTAGAAGACAAAGAAACCATAATTGAATGGTTGCAACTAACAGAGAAGACGAAGAGTTTCGACAGCCAGAGAAGCTAAAGAATCTTTGGATAACTTCCACTAATAATGAATAGATACTGCATAACCACCAGATAAGATGAAGAGTTGCTATGATGATCGGGCAGAGTACTCGACATGAGAATGAAATGCAGAACAAAGAACAGTGTGTGTTACTTCGATAGTGATGCATGTGGGTAGGTAGAGAGGTAGAGCAGTATCTGAAGAGGAGATCAAATATGTAGTGTATAGCATGCAGAGGCAACATAAAGTATAAAGAGAAGAAAGAGAAGTTGAATAGTGTATCAATGTGCATAGCAGGAGAATGAATAGGGGATAGAAGTGGAACAAAGAATGGAAGCTGGAAGAGATAGAGCAAGTAAGTAAAGTGTTGTAAGATTCAATTAGGGTGGTAGGGTGGTTCTAGGGAGGATTGCAGTCCTCTAAATTCTAGTTGGTTCTAGAAGGTATTCTGGGAGTTGGTGCTTCCTTCTAGTGGGTGCTAGAGAAACCTGGGAGTTGGTGCTTCCATCTAGTTGGTGATAGAGAAATATGAGAGTTGGTGCTTCCTTCTAGTGGGTGCTAGAGAAACCTGGGAGTTGGTGCTTCCATCTAGTTGGTGATACAGAAATATGAGAGTTGGTGCTCTCTACAAGTTGTATCTTGCTATCGGAGGTTGTAGCTTCATATTTGAGTTGAAGCTCAAAGACTATGATGTACATGAAAGTTGGAGCTTGATTGACATCCTAAGAAGAAGAGGTTTTCTCCCTTTATGGATTTCCTCATGAGAAATCTGTGTCTCTGTGTATTCCTTGTGATGGACCAAATACTATTTATCTATGCATGTTAAGTTATCATTAACACATTAAATAATAATTTAGAAAGATTCAGAAAAGAACAAAAAGTTTCAAGCTTATATTATAACTGATTCACCCCCCCTCTCAGTTATATTTCCAACAATTGGTTTCAGATCAGGTTCCTTTTATTTAAAGGTAGATTAGTAAGATTAAGCATGATAAGTCATGAAGGAAATTCAACCAATAAGGCCCCCCTGTTCAATGGAACAAATTTTTCCTTCTAGAAAGTTAGTATGAGAACCTACATAATGGATTTAGGTGCATATGTCTGGGATGTGGTAGAGACTGGTTTTGTAAATCCAATTCTACTAGCTAATAAGGATGACAAGATAGAATTCAGATTCAATGCTAAAGCTATGAATGTTATTCTGAGTGGGCTTGCAGAAGCAGAGTTTGTCAAAGTCATGCACTGTGATTCAACAAAAGTTAGGTGGGACAAGCTGATAAGTATTTATGAAGGTGATGAAAAAGTGAAAGATGCAAAACTTCAGACTCACATAATGAAGTTTGAGTAGTTAAATATGGATGGATATGAAACTATAAGTAAGTACTTATTACGTATAGAAGAAGTTTTCAACACTATGAAAGGCCTAGGTGAAACGATAGCTGATTCTTTTCTAATCTAGAAAATATTAAGATCTCTTCCTGATAGATTTAACTCAAAGGTATCTGCTATAGAGGAAATAGTTCATCTCAAAACGTTGACACTAGATCAACTTCTTGGAACCCTAATTGCTTATGAAATGAGAATCACCAAAGGTAAATCCACTACAAGAGAGGCATATTTTAAAGTAGAGAAAAACAAAGACTCCGATATAAATGAGATTGAAGAAAATTTTGTGAGAAGACTGAAGAAAGGATCAGGCAAATACAAAGGTAAACTTCCCTTCCAATGTTTCAACTATGGCAATATAGGTCATTTTGCATCTAATTTTCCTCACAAAAGAAAGGATCAGACATATGGCGATGAAGAGAAGCACAAACACAAAAAGTTCTATAAAGAGAATAATTTTAAGAAGAAAAGCCTTTGTGTAAACAATGATGATGATCCCTCAGATGATGAAAGCAATGACTCTTCTATTGAAGATAAAATAAATTATATCATGCTAATATATTTAGAAGATATAAATATTGAAGATACATGAAGTGAGTTTGTTGACTATGAAGCAGAAGTAGATCTTGAAGGAGAACTTGTCAGTGCCATGGAAGAGATTGATAGACTCAGAGAAAAGAAAAGAAAACAAAAACAGTTACTGCTCAGCTATGAGAAAACATGCAAGGAATCATTTGAAGAAATTAATATGTTGAAGGTTAAGTTTGACTAAGCTAAGAATATTGAAGACATCCTCAAACATCAATTGAAGGAAGCCGAAATAAAAGGTGAAAAATTGGAAGATGAAGTAGTGACCATCAGAAAAGATCTAGAGAAATTTCAGGCCTTATATCATCAGAATTTGACAAGTATTAAAGCCTCCGAAGGATTAGCCTCCATTCTGAATCAACAAAGGAATTCAAAGTTCAAAACTGGTTTGGGTTATGAAGAGGGATCAAGTAGTGATCAACCAAGCAAAAAACAATCCATCAAGTTTGTCAAATTTACAACTACTGACAACAACAAACCTACAGAAACAAAGGAAGATAATCGACCGCAAGGAGGAGTGAAGGAAAAGCTACCAGAATTGAATATGAAGAACAAATAAATAATACATTCTTTGCTCAAGAAAATCATCAGCATGGAATAAATCGACTTTCTCAAAGAAGACAACCATTTTCCAGGTACAAAGATTTTTTCTATGGATATTGTTTTTACTGCTCTAACTTTGACCACAAAGATGTAAATTGTTCTGTAATATTTAGACATGAGCAATCAAGAAAACCAATGAATAAATACCCGTCTCAAAAAATAATAAGACAACCGAGTTACAAACAACCACAGACTGCAAATCATGTGATGGCTGGGAAAAAGACGCAAACTAAGAATAACAATCGCTATGATCCTTTGTTCAATGAACCAAGATGTTAGATCTTCCATAATTATGGACATAAAGATGCAGACTATTGCTTAAATAACTATAAACCAAATTCAAATCACAGAGCTGAAAACGTCAAGGTTTGGAAGAAGAATGAAAATAACAAGTGTGGATTGGTGTTCTCAGCTCAAAGACAGAAAGACTCCTGGTATATTGACAACACATGCTCCAGTCATATGACAGGTGACAGAAGTAAGTTCCTATCACTCAATGAAAATAAATCAGGAAGTGTGACCTTTGGAAATGATGATCCAGGAAAGATCAGAGGTAAAGGTCTAGTAATCTTAAGTAATGGAAGAAATAAAGATCAAGATGTATTATTTGTTGATGGTTTAAAGCATAATCTTCTCAGTGTCAGTCATATATGTGATAGAGGATGTGAAGTCACTTTGACTACCAAGAATTGTAAAATAAAGACAATAAACACATGAGAGTTTCTTGCAAATGGGGTTAGAACCGAAAACAATGTATATGTTCTGAAGGAAGATAAGGAGAAATGTAATTTAAGCAAAATTGATGAAAGTTGGTTATGGCACAAAAGGCTTGGACACCTGAATTTTGATCATATTGTCAAACTGAATAATGAAGGTGCTGTGAAATACCTTACAAAAATATCTAATCCTAATAACTCTGTATGCGAGTCCTGTAAAACGGGGAAGTTGACTTGTGCCCAATTCAAATCGAAGAGTTTCACATCTTTAGAGAAATCGCGTCAACTTATTCATATGGATCTGTGCGAACCATCGTGAAAAGAAGGAACTAGAGGAGAATGTTACTTTATGTTGGCCATTGATGACTTCTCCAGACGTACGTGGGTTTCCTTTCTGAGAGAAAAATCTGTTGCATTTGAGAAGTTCAAAACGTTTAAGGCATTAGCCGAGAATCAGATGGGAAGCAAGTTAAAGGCAATTCGCTCAGACAGAGGAGGAGAATTTTTGTCAAGAGATTTCAAATAATTATGTGATAGACATGGAATTAAAAAAGAATATACTATTCTAGGTACTCCTCAACAAAATGGAGTTGTAGAATGCCAAAATATATCAGTTCAGCATATGGAAAGGGCCATGCTGAATGAAAGGGACATTTCACAAACATTCTGGGTGGAGGTTGTTCACACAGTTGTTCATATTATGAACAAATCACATCTAAGGCCGAACAATGATAAAACTCCACATGAGTTGTGGTTTGGTTGACCTTCATCCATCAAGCACTTCAAAGTATTTGGAAGTAAATTCTACATAAAAAATAATGATGATCATATGGGAAAATTTGATAGTAGAGCTGATGAAGGTATCTTCTTAGGATATGCAACGAACAATAAAAGTTATAGATGCTTTAACAAAAGAATGCATAAATTAGTAGACTGTATTGATGTTCGAATTGATGAAGAAGCTCCTGTAAAAGATCAACAGAGAATAAGCACTAAGCCAGATTAAAAAGACGATGAGAATAATGAAAATAAAGAACAACAAATCCCAGAGTCACAAGAATATGATGAATCAGGTGGAGAAGAGACACCCAGACAAGAAGAGTCAGGACAACAATCAACATCAAATCCTTCCTCCATAATTACTCAAAATAATCATCCTGAAAGTCAAATAATTGGTGAGAAAGAAAAAGGTGTACAAACCAGGAGGAGGATAATCAAAGACACCAAGCAATCACACATAGCCTTCATATCCATGGTGGAACCCAAGAACTTCAATGAAGCCAATGAAGATGTAAATTGGTTAAAATCAATGAATGAGGAACTAGACCAGATTGAAAAGTATGACACTTGGGAACTCGTTCCTAAGCAAACAAATAAAAATGTAATAGGATCCAGATGGGTCTACAAAAATAAGATGAATGAGAAAGGAAATATTGTAAGAAATAAGACTAGATTGGTCTGCAAAGGATATGCTCAAATAGAAGGACTAGAATTTGATGAAATGTTTGTGCCCATGGAAAGATTAGAAGCTATTAGAATGTTTCTTGCCTATGCTTATCACAAACATTTTAAAGTCTATCAACTGGATGTCAGGTCAGCTTTTCTAAATGGAGATCTAAAAGAAGAAGTCTATATGGAAAAAACTGAGGGTTTCCAACTATTAGATAACCCTGACTTTGTCTGCAAGCTAAAGAAAGCCTTATATGGGTTGAAACAAGCTCCTGATGTCTGGTATTACACACTGGATAAGTATCTTCAAGAAAAAGGGTTCAAGAGAGGAACAATTGACAACAATCTATATATCAAAACAAAGGGTAATGATTTTCTCATTGTGATGGTCTATGTAGATGACATCATATTCGAAAGCAATAATGCTTCATCAGTACAATGGTTTTCCTTTGCCATGCAGTCTGAATTTGAAATGTCTATGATAGGGGAACTGCCATTTTTTCTTGGTCTGAAAATTACTCAGAGGTATGAAGGATTATTTATTTTTGAGGAGAAATATCTAAGAGAAATGTTGAAAAGGTTTCAAATGGAATATTCTACACCTATGAGCACACCTATGGTCACTAGATGCAAGTTAAGCAAGGATGATGACTCACTTGATGTTGATTAGAGTTCCTATAGGTCTATTATAGGAAACCTATTTTACATCAAAACATCTTGTCCAGACATAATGCATGTTGTTGGAATGGTAGGAAGGTATTAGGCTGCACCTAAACAAAGTCCTTTGTTAGCTGTCAAAAGAATATTCAGATACTTGAAAGGAACAATGAACTATGGCCTATGGTATCCTAGGAACCATAATTTTCAACTATTAGTCTATTCAGATGTTGATTGGGCTAACTGCGTGGATGAAAGGAAAAGCACAAGTGGTGGTGCATTCTTCTTAGGAGATTCTCTTATAGCATGGTTGAGCAAGAAGCAAGGTTCCATTTCCTTATCAACTACAAAATCCGAATACATTGCAGTTGCGACTTGTTGTACTCAAATATTATGGATGATTCAAACACTTGCAGACTTGGAGGTAAAGTATAGTGCACTGATCCCAATTCATTGTGATAATACTAGTGCCATTAGTGTGTCAAAGAATCATTTATTTCACTCCAAGACCAAGCATATACCCATCAAGTATCACTTCTTGAGGGAACATGTAACCAACACTGTTGTTTATTTGCATTACATTCCATCCCAAGATCAAATTAATGATATCTTCACTAAACCACTTGCAAAGGAACAGTTTGAGTATCTACACCAGAAGTTGGGCGTGACCTTGTTACCAAGTTAAATAGTCTATCTGATCAAGGGGAGAGTGATCATAGTATATATGATCAGGGGGAGCACAGAGTCACTCTCTGTTCTCTTTGACATTGATGTCAAAGGGGGATAAAAAGGTGTTGTCTGTATGCTACAGTTGAAGGTGTAAGAAAAATAGTGCAACCTTTCAGGGTTGCCATCAATGCCAAAGGGGGAAAATTGTTGGCATGTTTACAAGAAGAATATGCTTGTGGAAAGAATGACATCAAACCAAACCTCGAGAGTGAAGAAGATGAGAAATCTCAGAAGATATAGCGGGTTCTAGAAGTGCAGACGAGATCCAAGAGACAGACTCGCAAGAGGAGAAAAGATCAAGAAAACCTTCTAAGTCAGAGAGATCAGAAAGCTCAAGAAGAGAAGTACAGATCTGATTTGTTGGATCTGAGCACCAAGGATCAACAGTGGTTGGATTCATAAATACATGCACGAATTTTAAGCCTTTGGATGAGCGTAGGAGAGAGGAATTTTCAAATTCCCAAAGTCTTGAAGTAAGCAGGGACCATCCATCGTCAAGACTGACAGGTGGCACACAATCCACAACTCTGGAGAAAATCACTTCGAGAATTTTCAGTTTGAGATATGAAATCCCCGAAGTCTAGAGAGCCATAGAGCCAGAGTAAATTTCAACCGTCATATTATTCTAAAGTGGAAGGACATGATAATCTAGAAAAGAAGCACCCCAGAAAGATCGAACCATCAATCTAAGAACATGATCGACGAAAAACATTTAGTTCGGGTCTAAAAGTTGCGAGGAGGTTACTATTCAGGGATTATTACTTCGAAATAATTAGCGACTTGAAAAGTTGAAATACCTGAAGTCCCGAAGGTTGAAGTCCTGAAGTGAATGAGGATCCATGTCAGCAAGGACATGTGGTGCAATCAGACAATGACAAGTGTCAAGTTGATTTGGCATTTGAGGTACGTGGAAATCACAAATCTGAGTGACATGTGGTAGCTACTAGGCTCATGACACGTCCCTAAAGTACCACCAATGATTAGCCTAAAGTACCGAAGTCTCAAACACCGAATAACCGAAGAAGATCCAGACCGTGGATTTCCAAAAGGTTGCGTGGAAGAAATCTGTGCAATTCAAGGAAAGACACTCCAGAAAAAGCGAGCAAAGAAAGTTAAGAGTTGATATTCCAGAACCCCAGAAACCTAAAGTTAATCTCAACCATATGATTATGAGAGATACGCATCAATCGATCACTAACTCCGGATAAAATAAAAGGAAGGAGGAAAGGTTGGAAAGTTGAGATTGTCGAACCCCGAATACCTGAAGGGATTGTGACCGTTGATTCGAGGAGGACAAATGTCAACAGATCTTCCATTCTGGAAGATATCCAGTTAGAAGAAACGATCAGTTGAGACTTGAAATATTTGAAGTCCAGAGACTCGAAGGATATCTCGACCATCGATCCAAAAGGGGACACGCGTCAGTGGATTGTCAGCTCCATTAAAAAGCAAAGGAAGGTTGAAAGGTCGGAAAGTTGAAATTTTTGAACCCCGAATACCTGAAGGGATTGTGACCATCAATCCAAAAGGGACACACATTGTTGGATCGTGGAATCTGGGTGAAATTCTCTGGGAGCAAGCGAAGCTTGAGAATTGAGACTCCCAAAGCCCGAAAGGCGAAATCGATCTTGTCCATTGGTTTGAAGGGCCACATGTCACTTGGTCGTTGAGACTAACGATCACGTGTGGATGAAGGAAAGAAGGCAGGAAAAGACAATATATCTGAGTCATTGATCGAGGGAATTTTTCATATACCGAGAGATCGAAAATCATGCATGATTATAGGATCAAAAGTTTGATCGCAATTTAATTTTTTGAGGGCAGGCCACAATTGAAACCATAGTATCAGAGAAAGGGTACGTGGCAGCTGGAGGTAGATTGTGGGGAGAAAAGAGGTTAATCCCAAAACCATTGTTGGATGTGCCCGCAATCATTTGCTTATGCAAAGACGTAGCCTAAGGTCACATGCAATAGGGGGCTAATGAGAAGAGAGCTTGTGCCTGCAATCTCGTGGTCATGTGAATTTCATCACCCAAGGTCATATTGAAATAAAGGGAGCTAGCACTCGCTAGACCAAGAACGCGAAGAAAATTTTGAATAAATGTTTGGTGGTCACGTGAAGGTAGGGGCTTAGAAGCCAAAGAATCCATAATTGACTAGATGTAACTGACTGAGAAGACGAGGAGTTTCGACAGCCCGAGAAGCCAAAGAATCTTTGGATAACTTCCATTGATGATGAATAGATACTGCATAACTGCCAAAGAAGACAAAGAGTTTCTATGATGATCAGATAGAGTACTCGACGTGAGAATGAAATGTAGAACAGAGAATAGTGTGTGTTAATTCGATAGTGATGCATGTGGGTAGGTAGAGAGGTAGAGCAGTACCTGAAGAGGAGATGAGAGATGCAGTGTATAGCATGCAGAGGCAACACATAATATAACAAGAAGAAAGAGAATTTGAACAATGTATCGATGTGCGCATCAGGAGAATGAATAGAGGATAGAAGAGGAACATAGAATGAAAGCTAGAAGAGACATAGCAAGTAAGTAAAGTTTTGTAAGATTCAATCAGGGTGGTAGGGTGTTGCTAGGGAGGACTGTGGTCCTCTAAATTCTAGTTGGTGCTAGAAGATATTCTGGGAGTTGGTGCTTCCTTCTAGTGGGTGCTAGAGAATCTTTGGATTTGGTGCTTTCATCTAGTTGGTGCTAGAGAAATATGAGATTTGGTGCTCTCTGCAAGTTGTAGCTTGCTATCAGAGGTTGTAGCCTCTAATTTGAGTTGGAGATGAAAGAATGTGATGTACATGAAAGTTGGAGCTTGATTGACATCCTAAGAAGAAGAGGTTTTCTCCCTTTATGGGTTTCCTCATGAGAAATTTGTGCCTCTGTGTATTCCGTGTGATGGATCAAATTTTGTTTATCTATGAATGTTAAGTTATCAGTAACACATTAAATAATAATTTAGAAAGATTAAGAAAAGAACAAAAGTTTCAATCTTATATTATAATTGATTCACCCCCCCCTCTTAGTTATATTTCCAACAATTCTTTATTGAAATATGGAAGTTCCAAAGATGGTTGTTCAATTACCTTTTTAATCAAGTCTTCAAATGAATTCATGGTTGTTTCTATCCACTTGAAAATTACCCTTTTTCATGCATTAAGTAAGTGGTGCAGAAATTGCGTTGAAATTTTCAATAAATTTCCTATAGAATCTCGCCAAACCATGAACAATTCTCACATCAAATGCACACCTTGGTGTTGGCCACTCCAAAATATCCTTTAGCTTTTCAAAATACATCTTCAAGCCTTCATTGGAAATCACAAATCCCAAGTACACTAACTCCTACTTCACAAACTTACATTTCTTCAAATTTATCAATAATTGTTCTTCCTTCAATCATTGTAACACCTTTGTCACATGCTCCAGGTGTTCTTCTTTGGTTTTACTGAAAATCAAAATGTTATCTAGATACATGACAACAAAATTTCCCAAAAATGGTTTCAAAATTTCATTCATAACTCTCATGAATGTGTTAGGGGCATTGGTTAGCCCAAATGACATGAATAGCCACTTGAATAGCCCATCCTTCATCTTGAACGTTGTCTTCCATTCATCATCTTACCTTATCCAAATCAGATGATATCCACTCTTCAAATTGATCTTTCATCATTGGTAAGGGAAACTTGTACTTAATAGTAATCTTGTTGATAGCTCGTGAATCAATAAACATTATCCATTCAACTCCTTTCTTTGGTGTCAATACTGTAGGTACAACATAGGTACTTGAACTCTCTCAAATCAATCCTCAGTCAAGTAATTCTTGCACCTTCCTATTCACTTCCTCACTCTCTACTAGAGTCATATGATAAGGATCTTTATTCGGTAGAATTGATCCTGGTATCAGATCGATTTGATGTGAAATACTCCTCAAGGGAAGTAAAACTACTGGTAGATCATCTCCAACAATATCTTGAAATACATTTAACAAAGGTTGAATTTCCAGTGGTACAAAATTTATTTTTCTACCTCTCGAGAACTTTTCATGGAATTAAGGCTAAACATTAATGGTTCATTTTTTGTTCCCTTAAAAATTATTTGGTTGAACACATCATAATGTGATTGTTGTTATAAAAATTTATGTATTCATTTCCTTTTCTATCACTTCCACTTAAATCAGTCTTTACCTTTGGTTCTAGTCTTCTGTACCATTATCCATCTTTTAAAAATTCAGAAGTGTTTTTCCTTCCATCATAGAAATTTTTTATGTCAAACAACCAAGGTCTTCTGATTAGTACGTGATAGGAATCCATCTCTACTATATAACATAATACCTTCTCATTAAAATTTCCAATATGAAAACTTAACAAACATTTCTTAGTCAGAGTCACTTGTCCTCTTTTCAACCATGAGACCCAATATAGATTCAGATGTAGAATACTTTTCAATTTCAATTTTTCCATTACCTCTGT
This sequence comes from Picea engelmannii, assembly GCA_009831015.1. Taxonomy (NCBI): domain Eukaryota; kingdom Viridiplantae; phylum Streptophyta; class Pinopsida; order Pinales; family Pinaceae; genus Picea; species Picea engelmannii. The sequence continues at coordinate 1,563,024 of ML776759.1, read as the reverse complement.
GGATACTAAATGTTTTGTTCTTCCTCCATCTATGACCAGATGACAACACTTATCATGAATTTTACACTTATTTTTAAAAACTTTATTTCTCTTCTTAGTTACTTTTGTTGTCTTTGTCTCATTCTTCAGTAGCACTCTTCTAAACACCAATTTTTCTCCCTGTTCTTGTTGAAGTACTGCCACATTTTTGTCAGCCACTGTTGTCTTATATTCTTGGGTAACTTGTGTTCTGGCCTCATTTCTTCTCCGAACATTCTAATTCCTTGTGACCTTCTACTCTGCATCTATAACATATGATCACATACTTGCCTCTTCCAAATCCTCTTCCTCTTTCAGTGCCACTTTCTCCTCTTGTATTATGGCTGCTGGTCACTTCATCTTCCTTTTCACTTCTTCTGGTAGCACTTTCTCTACCCCTACTTCTAGTTTCTTTTCCCTTGAACTTCTACTGCAACCTTCTATCAATGTTTTCTTCCACCTTCAAAGCAACTTGATAGGCTTCATCTACATTACGAAAGTAATGCGTACTCATTTCATCTTGAATTTGATATTTCAACCCATTTATGTATCTCACTACTCTTTAGTATTATGGTTCCTTTATCCTTTATCTGAGCGACAATTTAAAAAATTCCTTAGTATATTCATGAACTTAT
>ML776759.1:1537036-1547750 GCA_009831015.1 Picea engelmannii | reverse complement strand
AAGTTTGTAATTAGAAACAAGTGTATCTCTATAAAATAGTTGTCTTTCAAAACTTGTTTAATATATATAGAATCACATGTCAAAATATACAATGTGATTAGTAAAGATTAGGTACATATGAAGTGACATATGTGGCCTAGTGTGGTCAAAGGAAATACAAAATTCCATGAGAGAGGGGAATATAAGATTAGGTATATATGAGGTGACATATGTGGATTAGTGTGGTAAAAGGAAATATAAAATTCCATGAAAGAAGGGAATATAATAAGAGGTGAAGTTTTGGTGAATACATGTCTTTATCTTTGTTTGTGTATATATTTCTTTTTTAGGAGGCAGATCAATTCCATTGAAATTATAATTATGTTGAATTAATTGATATATATACACCTAAACATGATTCAACATTATTCTAATCTCAACTTCCAGTTAACGTCGAGCTGGCCACCTCCTCATTCCAGGGCTCATCTACCTCCTAAAAATAAAATATATACACAAACAAAGATAAAGACATGCATCCACCAAGACTTCACCTTTTATTATATTCCCCCTCTCTCATGGAATTTTGTATTTCCTTTGACCACACTCGGCCACATGTCACCTCATATATACCTAATCTTCACTAATGATCAGATTGTATTTTGACATGTGAGTCCACACACTTAACTTCATTCCTCTTACCTACACAGTGGGCGATGCATCTAATTATGGGTGACGTTGTCTTCCTACGTGGCAAGACAAGATAAGATGTCGTGCCTCTATCTTATCAATAAGTAAAGACTCCATCATTGAGTGGTCCACATGAAAAAATCTTGAGATGCAAAGTCAAACACCAACTCCAATAATCTTGTGTTGGAGATTGGATTCTTATTGTGACCGATTGTTTTTTTAATAATTAGTTTTTTTTTAATAATTAATTTAAATATATTAAGGATTGGATTTTTTCATATTTTTATTTATAATTTGGTTAAAAATTTAAAAGAATTATTGAAATTGTAAATATTATTTTTTTAAAATAATTAATTTTTAATAAAAAAAATAAATTAAATAATGAAAAATTATAATTCCAACAATTTTTATATAACCAAATTTAAATAATAATTACTATAAAAAAAATCCAAATTATAAAACATTATTTTTTTTTTTAAATGATTAATATAACATCACTTAAATTACTTTAAATATTATTATAAAAATAAATGTCACAAAATTTTATGTTGTTGCATTTGTTCACATCACTCTCAAAGTGCAAGTTGATTTAACCCTTTGGGATAAATTCTATTTTGCATCAATAACACTTTGATTTGTGACAATTTTTTTTTATATGTTTACACACTATTTTAGCACTTTCTATTTTGAATATCAAATAAATATTTTTGAGATGTTTGATATTTCAATCATATAGGGAAGTGAATTTTTTTGACATAGTTTTTGGTAGTGTGCTTTAGTTTTGATTAAGTGTTGCATAATGTAGAATTTGATAGAAGATGTAGCCACAAAAGCAATGAAATCACAGAAGCCTGAGTATGTAAAAGTTGAGTATTTATCTTATATATCCTTTACACATAGTTTTCTCGATTCTCTACACATGTCTCTAAAGACTAGACCTTTTTCTACTCTTTTGTATGAGTGGGTTATCACTTGTAGATCCCATAGTATATTCAAGTATCATATGTAACCACCCCAATTGCCTATATGAGGCCTACAATGTAATTATATAGTTTTGTGGTGGAGTTCTTGCTTAGAGTTTTGAGAGTTTGTTGAATTTGTCTAACAGTCAAGAGTTGAGTAGTATGCAAAAGTTGAGATTTATCTTATATATCCTCTACACATAGTTTTCCTAATTCTCTACACATGTCTCTAAAGACTAGACCTTTTTGGACTCTCTTGTATGAGTCAGTTATCACTTGTAGATCCCATAGTATATTCAAGTATCATTTGTAACCACCCCAATTGCCTATATGAGGCCTACAATGTAATTATATAGTTTTGTGGTGGAGTTCTTTCTTAGAGTTTTGAGAGTTTGTTGAATTTGTCTAACAGTCAAGAGTTGAGTGTTGTGCACTTTGGTTTGAGTTTTACATCATAGTTATGTAATATCATTCTAGTTGTTAATATAATGGAGATTCATTATGCTTATGTTTTTTTGTTCCAAGTGTATGTAGATGATTTGTATTTGCTTTTAACTAATTTGAATGATGTTAGTTTTAATAATTTAAATGAATGTGACTAATAAACTATTAAGGAATATATAACCCCTACTAAATCTTTTACACTTTGCACTTTAATATCATGGTAACTATCATACATGCCTTGGGTGAGACTTCCTTCCTCCTTCCTCCTAGAGTCTTTTCATCAAAGCTAGGCTAAGTCATAAATGCAGGGATATTCTAATATGATAGTGCAAATTTACATTAAAGAAGAACTGCAATCCTATTCTAATAGTAGCAAAATCAATTACATGTGTATGATTTAATGTGCAAAATAGAAATTGTTCCAATTTCACAGAATTAAATAATATTGCATACTCGTTTGCATATAAATGATTATAAGAGTGTTGTTGTAATTGAATTCATAATTCATTTATAATCATTCTCTACAAATGACTATTGGCAAGAATGACAAACTGAAACACTTGCAGAAAACAATCACCAACAATGCACTTATTGAATAAATGAATCATGAAGATGATTGTTATTATCCTCCTTCAAAGAAGTAATTCATTTTCAGGAATACAAAAAAAAGCACCGAGTTTTCCTATCTGTCTTTGAGTCTGATAAATAATTATACAATACCCAATTTCGATTCTCCAACCCCCCCTTCTCTCAAGTTACATTGAATTCCTTTTATACCTGTAACACCCCGAGTTTTGAGCCCCATATTAAATAATGTATTGTTACACTACTGAGAGGCTAGCATGCCCAAACAATTACTAAAAGGATAGTGTGCCCAAGAAATATATTGTTTTGATCATTATTAATAATAAATACCTCGTTGGGTGCTAGACGGACAAGGACAAGAGTTATAGGGGGCTATGATTCCACAAGAGAGGGGGCTTGAGGGGCTAAGCATTTATTTTTATATTTTATTCTCTATTTTTTCTTTAGGGAGAATAACAGTTATGTGAGCTTCTTGGGGGAAGGCCAGGAGGTTATTGACTCCCAAGAGTTCATAAATCTGTCCCTGTTTGGTTGGGGGGGTTGGTCATTCTGTTGGTCATGGTTATTCGTTCTCCTCTCACTCACATTCTCTCTCTCATTCTGTTGTGGGTTGCTCCACCTGTTCACACATTCATTCACCCAATTTGTTCATTGTTCCACACCTCGGTTGGAGACTTCACTCCATTGTTTCTGGCACCCGCTCGTCTCCTCATTCACGTTTGTCTTGGGAAGGGAAGCAGATTGTTGAAGAACAACCATAGTTTGTTGGTTGTAGAGATTGTTGGTGTAATCCAGCCATGAATCGAGGCCTACATGTTTGAGATGTTGTGGCGTATGTCCATCATTACTTACAGTTGCGTGTCTTGAGAGTCCCAACATGGAGATTCTAGACCAGCTTGCATTGGAGCCCTGGAAGGAGAAGGACTGCCTGAGGGACTGTGTGGTAGAGAAGGGTGGGGGTCCATTTTCTTGGGTGGTGCAAGAAGGGTAGAAGAGATTTGGGTACTTGGATTGCTATGAGTGTTGTGGAATCTTGTGAGAGCTTGAGTGCTGACTGGTTGGGAAGCTGAGTAACACTATGGAACTGTCCTTGTGGATTCATAGCGCTGACTTGGGGGTGACATTGTTGTTGAGACTTGGATCAACACTATCTACGGTTGGGTGGAACGACCTTGGTCTACAACCAATTGGTGGTTCTCTTCTATGAAAGATAAGTGCTCTTTATTATGGTATTAACTACCTGTGTATGAATTATTCCGCTGTGTATTTATTTATCATTGAATTCTATATGTTTAAAGTATGCATGCTTGTTGTGTATTTGTGTGCATGTCATATGCTTCATTGCTTTTATGTTTAGCATGAATCTTGATCAATGCATGTGAATCTTTCATACATTCCCTATTATTTAAAGTTAGAGCAGGGGGTCGAATTAGTCCAGAGAAGGGACTTGTGGTTAGCATGCTCGGCCTGTAGGTGGCTTGGTATGTTACAGTTTGTTATCAGAGCCTAGCTCCAATACTAAGCCTAGATGGGTCGTGTAAACCAAGATCGAAGAAAAAATTTCATAGAGAAATTAAGTTGTAGAGTGCTACAAGGCACTCAGAGCGCACCTTAAGTATGTTTGAAATCTCAGGAGGTGTAGCGGTTTGGGAAATTGCGATGGCCATAAGATCTATTCGGGAAGGGTCTGAATCCTTAACAACTGTCAGATATGGGAAAAGAGTGCAGAGTTTAAATCCTCCTTCAGACTTCGTTGCTTCAAAAATTTTAAGTTCCTTGTCATAAAATAAGCCTGAAGCCCCAAAGCTCTGAAGTCCCAAAGTGAATCTACGTAGTAGATCACTGGGAGGAGTACCTGACTGTTGGATTTTTCCAAGGACAAGTATGGTCCATTGGATCAAGTGTAGATTAGAAGGCAAATAAAAGTGGAGAATATCAAACTCCAACCATCCATTCTGTGTGTGATCAAGTGTGAGCCATAGATCTCATAGTAGTTTAGAGATTCGACACTCCAGGAGAAGTGAGCCCTTAAGTTGCCATGAAGAAAATCTTCCGAATTCCTGAACTCTAGAGTAAACATGGACCATTCATGTTCGGGGACACATGTCCACATATTCATAATTGTTCGTATTTTCAACGTTCCAAAATTTGGGGGTGTGGTGGTGTTCAACAACGAAATCCTCCGAAGCCTAAAGTGTCGAAGTACCAGAGCTATGAAGTGTTGAAGCACGGTGTATGACGTGGCATGATGACATCACCAGGGTGATGTGGACCTCCCTAGTCATGCCACATGTCAGTCATAATTTTAAATTTGATGTCCATGTTGGACCAATAGCAATCTAACACGTGGGGGAAACATGTCACCATCTTATACGATGATAGTTGTACCATGTGGACCCCAAAAAGTTAAGAAGTTCAGGAATTCGGTATTTGGAGGGATTGAGTAAAGAAGTTGTTAAATATTTTTGAGTCTCGAAGACCGGAGTGTTGAAGTGACATAAATCAGATCGAGAGTTCGAAAGTTTGGCGTTCGGGAGTTTCGAAGTGTTTTGGTGGGAAATCTTTCGGAAACCTGAAGACTGGAGCGTCGAAGTGATGCGATATGATGACATTACCTAGGATGACATAGATATGTTAGGAATTCAACGTTTGAAAGATTTTTAGTGTTTGGTCACAAGAAGTTCTGAAGCCTGAAGCTCTAAAGCGCCGAAGTATTGAATCTCCAGAGAGCGGAAGTTCAGGGAGTCATCCACTTCGACGTTCAGGGGAAATGTTGTGTTGTGTTTCAAAATTCTCCTAAGCTCAAAGTCCCAGAGCTCCTCAATGACCACAGATCTCAGAAGTAAACCTCGATCATTGATCCTTGAACCCTTCAGGGGTTCACCGCTTCAAATGTTTGGAAGAATTGTAATGTGATGCTGGGAAAATCCTTCGAAGTCCAGAACCCTGAAGGCTCGAGAAGTTGAGGCGATGCAGTCTACCGATGTCACCTTGGGTGACATGGACACGTGAAATATGTGCCACGTGTCATCTTGTTTTATGCTGTTCACAGATCCTTTTTTCTAGTTTTAAATTGACACGTTTCACCCGTAGAATGGCCCACATGTCATCTCTGTTGTATTACCATGTATCACCCCCCTGGTGCATAGTTACTGACGAGAATCCAAAATTTTGGAGGTTCGGTAGTTTGAGATTTTTCAGGTGTGATGTAGTAAGAACCTCTGAAGTCCAAAGCTCCAGAGTGTTGGAGTTACTTCACACACACATAGGATTTATTTTTACTAAGGTTTTTCCTTTTTTATTAGTCATAATTAGTCATTATCCAGTCTCCTATATTTTAGGGGAAAATATTCTACCTGGAGAATATTCTCTTTCATTTGACACTTTAGTTTGACTAGTTGAGTTGAGTTTAGATGTTGCATTGGTTTTGTCACCATGCAACATTGGGATCATCACCATGATAATTTGACCTTGCCTTGGGATCATCACCATGATAATGTGCACTTGCCTTGGGATCATCACCAAACTGGAACATTACCCTTGATTCCTTGATCTAATCCTCACTACTCTCTGTTCAGTCAGTTAAATGAAGACTAGTTTACTAGTTAACTCAACTAGGTGGCAGTTCACTCCTGTAACTACCTGAGAGACTAGACTAGGTGGAATTTCACTTCTGTAACTATTGTTGTGTGTCCAGATCACTCTAGACCACCACTATGGTTCATTTTTTCTCCTCCGGTGCACATTCATTGATTTATTCAGAGTATATCATGTGTAAATTATTCATTTCATTCATAATGGTTAATGAGAATTCTTTCATTATTTCTCTCCTTATTCTTCTTTCTCAAATTATCTCTGCAAATGTGTGTATTATTGTTTAGCTAGATATATTCCGTGCAATTTCAACACATTTACATGGTATCAGAGCCGACAGATTGCTAAGAAAAATCTACACCAAAATTGTTTGCAGGTACAAAAGATTGAAGACAACGAAAATATGGATTTCCAAAAAGAATTCATTCTTACACCTTACAACTATTTTGCATGGAAGGAGAAAATAGCCATACATATATAAACTAGAGGGTTGTACAGGTTAAACTTGAATACAGATACAAAACTGACATCAGCCATAGAAAAATCCAAGTAATTAAATCACATGGATGAGGCACTTGAAACAATTTTCAGTGTTATTTCTCCCGATCTCCTTTTTCATATATCTTCCTGTAAGACTCCCAATGAAGCCTGGACCACCTTGGAAGGGATCTTTGGAAAACATGATGAGATAAGGGGACACATGCTAGAGGTGGAGCTGCTCACATTGGATCCAAAAATATTCGACAATATCCAAGATTTCTTTACAAAATGCAAGGATTTATCGTCGCAACTCAAAGCTTGTGGGGTTGATAAATCGAACGAGGAGAAACAAATGGTTCTTACCATTCTATAAAAAATGGTCTTGAATTATCTGTTTTCATATCAACATTCTATTCTGTCAGATTCACCTTTGGAGCCACCTGGAAGATTCCTTCTCTTGAGGACTTTATTGAATCTCTGACACAAGAGCAAACCAAGCTCATCAACATGGGAACAATCAAAGGCCCAAGGTCACATGCACTCACTATGCAAGATGGCAGCCACAAATATAAAAAATATAGAGATAAAGATAAATGGAAAGCTCACGCACATCCAAAGAAGGAAGGGTACACAAAACCCTTCATCGATGCCTCTGGATCCAAAGGGGAAAAGGGAAGAAAAGGGGAGAAATGATCATATTGTCACAAAGGGTTCCATCCAGAATCCACATGCATGAAAAATAAAATAGATCTAATGCCTCAAATACTTCATAAAAAAAACCTTGGAGATCACATCCCCGAGGGTGCCAAGAAGAAGAAGCCAGAAGATCCGAATTCTAAGAAAGGAAATTCTAGCCATGCCTTGATTGCCATCAAATCCTCTCCCGATGCTTGGATCGTTGATGCATAAGCATCACATCACATGGCTGCATAAAAATAAGTATATTCTTCATTGGATGCATGCAAAGGTCCTCCTATTATGATGGGAGACAACTCTTCTGTTGAAGTCACTGACAAAGGAAGGATTGAAATCACCAATGGAAGCTTCAAGAATGTGTTGCATGTTCCCAAACTTTCTGTCAACCTTCTCTCTATGTATCAGATGATGAATTTCGACACCAGAAATAAATTCATATTCACACCAAATTATGTGGACATCTATGACATGCAAACCAACTCTAGGGTTTCTTCCAGTGAGGTAAATCATCAGTTTAGATTCTATACTTTTTCTGAATTCATTGAGCCTGATTATGCTTTATTGCTTACTCATGCTGATGAAAGTAATAGGATATGGCACAAACGATTTGTACATTTGAATTTCAGATACACACAACATCTTGGCAAGCAAATATTTGTTGATGGTCTACCAGACATCCATTTCTTCAAGGGAGTATGTGAGGGATGTGTTCTCGGAAAACACCCTCAAGAGAAATTCGACAAAGGAAAGTCTCAGAGAGCTTCTACACCTTTAGATATGATCCAAAGTGACCTTATGGGTCCTTTTCCACATCCATCCATCAACAAAGTGAGGTTTTTTCTCATTTTTGTTGATGATTTCTCACGTTTTACATGGATCTACTTTCTCAGGAAAAAGTTTGAGGTCTTTCAACACCTCAAAGATTTCAAAGCCTTGGTTGAGACATAGTCCGTAAAGAAGATCAAAGTCCTCTGAACTGATAACGGGGGAGAGTATGTAAATCATGAGATCCATAATAGTTTCCATGAGGCAGGGATTATGTTTCATCACACAGTTCCCTATACTCCACAACAAAACAGAGTTGTTGAGCGGAAAAACAGATCTCTAAAGGATATGGCATCTTGCATGTTGCATGCAAAGTCACTACCACATAGACTATGGGCCGAAGGAATTAATTGTGAAACATACATCCAAAAAATATCTCCCCATATATCTGTTAAGGATAAGACCCCCTACGAGGCTTGGAGCGGCCTCAAACTGGAAGTGACCCACTTTCACATTTTTGGTTCATGTGCATGGGCCTAGATTCCCTTTGAAAAGAGGAAGGCACTTGATCCATAGAGCATTGAGTGCATTTTTGTTGGATACCCTAACGATGTGAAGCGATATAGGCTTTTTGATATTTCCTCGGACTAAATCATCATTGAGAAAAGTGTCCAATTCGAGGAAAGCGTCTCGCATGCAACTCAACAGTCGCATGAAGACACCTTCATTCTTCCACCTGTTCGAGATGATGAACATGCACATGCCGAATCTTCTTTAGACGAGAGTTCTAATTCAGATTCAATATAGTTAGATGCAGAGTCAGAGCATTCAGATGTATTTGCAGAGCCAGAGAAGAGGCCCAAGTGGGCACAAAATGCTCTTCAGGATGAAGGGGATCTCATTAGTGATCCAGCCGATACTAATGATCTCAGGATGAAGGGGATCTCAGGATGAAGGGGATCTCATTAGTGATCTCATTGGGAATCCTCCATGCAGGAGGTGTACAACTCCCTCCTCGAGAACCAGACTTGGGATCTAGTTCCCCTTGCTTCTGGAAAGAAACTTGTCAGATGCAGATGTGTCTACAGGACCAAGAGCACAACAGATGGATAGATTAGCAGATACAAAGCCAGGCTTGTCGCCAAATGATTTTAGCAGGTTCATGGTATTGACTATGATGAAACCTTTGCTCCAGTAGCGAAGATGGATTTCGTAGGATTGGCACTTTCCATTGCGGTAGCCAAAGGATGGGAAGTCCATCATTTGGACGTGAAGAATGCATTTATTCATGGTGATCTCTCTGAGGATATATACATGGAGCATCCCCAAGGATTTATGCGGGACTCCTCTTTGGTATGTTGACTGAAGAAGTCCCTTTATGGCCTCAAGAAGGCTCCGAGGGCATGGTATGCCAAGATGTAATCCTACCTATTGTCAAAAAACTTTTTATGTTGTAAATCAGACCTGAATGTCTACATGCTCAGGACAATTGATTCACTTCTATTTTTAAGTTTGGATGTTGATGATTTTCTGATCACTTGTTGCTTGACTTCAGTGATTGTCGCAGTCAAGAGGATTCTGCATGACATGTTTTTGATGACGGACATGGGACCACTACACTTCTTCCTTGGACTCGAGATCAGTTAGGATGCATCAGGCACCAAACTATCTCAGGCCAAGTATGCACGAGATCTCCTTGAGAAATTTCACATGACAGATTGCAAATCTTCTCTGAATCCTTTCCTATCAGGAGTCAAACTTGAGTATGGCAAGGAGACTCCACTGGTTGATAGCACACTGTACAAACAACTATTGATGAGCTTGTTGTATCTCACACACTCAAGACCATACCTCTCCTATGTAGTTGGTGCAGTTTCCAGGTTCATGCAAGCATTGCATGAGATACATTGGAAGGATGCAAAACGTATCCTTCGATACGTATAGGGCACCATCACCTTTGGGATTCATTATGAAATAGACTCTACATTAGATCTCATCGAGTTTACTGATTTTGACTGGGCTGACGATAGCATTGATCGCAAGTCCACATCTGGTTACTCACTCAGTCTTGGTTCTGGGTCTATCCATTGGTCGAGAAAGAAGCAAGATGCCATTTCTCTATCTTCAGTTGAGGCAGAGTATAGAGGGGTAGTTAACATAACCATTCAGGCTATGTGGCTACAACATTTTCTCACTGAGTTTCATCGGTCGATCATCATCTGGTGTGATAACTAGAGCACTCTAAAGTTCTGTAGAGATCCAGTTCAAAGGTAGTGGGCGAAGCACATTGAGATCCACATGCACTACATCCGAGACTTAGTACATGATGGGATCATTGACCTATAGTTCTGTCCTTCAACAGAACAGATGAAAAACATATTCACCAAGAACTTCACTGAGAAAAAGTTCCATTCTCTGCGAAGTCATCTTGGAGTGAAGGACATAGTTGCCTGGCAACTGTAGTTCTTATTTTTACATACATTGTACCTTGAGAGGGGTTTTTTCCCATGATTTTTTCCCTC
>ML776759.1:1519399-1536855 GCA_009831015.1 Picea engelmannii | reverse complement strand
CTTCACACACACTTATGATTTATTTTTCCTAAGGTTTTTCCTTGTTTAGTAGTCATAATTAGTCATTATCCAGTCTCCTATATTTTAGGGGAGAATATTCCATCTGGAGAATATTCTCTTTTAGTTGACACTTCAGTTTGACTAGTTGAATTGAGTTTAGATGCTGCATTGGTTTTGTCACCATGCAACATTGGGATCATCACCATGCTAATATGCACTTGCCTTGGGATCATCACCATACTGGAGAATTACCCTTGATTCCTTGATCTACTCACTACTCTCTATTTAGTTAGTTAACTGAAGACTAGTTGACTAATTAACTCAACTAGATGGCAGTTCACTCCCGTAACTACTTGCGAGACTAGACTATGTGGACGTTAACTCTCATAACTGCTGGTGTGTGTCCATATCACTCTAGAACACTACTATGGTACATTGGTTCTCCTCTAGTGTGCACTCATTGAGTTATACCGAGTATATTATGTGTAAATTATTCATTTTATTCATAACGATTAGTGAAAATTATTTCATTCTTTCTCTCCTTCTTCTTTCTTAAATTCTCTCTGCAAATGTGTGCATTATTGTTTAGCTAGATCTATTCTGTGTAGGTTCAACACATTTACATGGAGCATCGGAGTAGTGATACTTTGAAGAGCCTCTCCGGAAGTTTGCTAGATCAACATTCGAAGGGAATGTAGTGTGATGAGGGTGAAACCCTCGAAACCCGAAGTCTCGAAGATTTGGATAAGCAATTTTTCAGCTAAGTGTAGGGTCATGACCATTGTCTCATGCAGTTGCAAGTTTAGGGAAGAAGGGATAATGGCCGAATTGTTGTTTTCAAGACAAAAAAGTGCTAAGGAAGGATTTAGCCCATGGTTTTGAGTCATGGTCACCTGGGAAGGTGGTTTGAAAGAAGCGCCTATGCATAATTGAATTCTATATCTTCCAAAGGATAACACAGTGTTTTATACGATGAATTCGTTGTTACACATTATTTTGGTCAATCTGATGATGAATCCACAAGAATGTGTTTAGGCTCTCAAAAAAATCTTTTACATGGGGAAAATGAATGAGTTCTTCCCCTACAAGGCATGTTTTTAGAATGATGCCGCAGGCTAACTGTGGTACACAGTGAATAAATCCTTGATTTCCGCAGGCTGCTCTATACCTGGATTGCAGGGTTTCTGCAGGCTGCTATGTAGGTAGGGTGCAATGGTGTCTGAAGCTAAAGAAAGGAAGAAGTTCACGAAGTTTCTAGAAGGAGAATCTTCTAGAATGTGAGGTGGCATCCGTATGGTTGTGATCCTACTGGCTTCTCTGATTTGGTGGGATCATCCTCATCCTTTTAACCACTTCACCTTTTCCTATATAAGGATGGGTTTCTCATGGAAAAGGTTAAGCAAGATTGAACAAAGAATTGCTGAAAGAATAGGCTGAAGACTATGTGAAGAATCTTGTTACAATTGATTCTTGAGGCCTCCATTTGTCCATCAATATTTTGTGGATCATCTTCATACAAATTCAGAGCAAGTGTATGTTTTTGTTGGAACAAAGGACCACTAAAAGGGAACTTGCGACATCAAGGCAATTTGGTTGTATCTCCCACTTTTACTTAATATAATACGGTGACATGTTTCTTTCCCATAAAATCATTAGCATTTTATTACATGACTCCTTGATCACATGTTTAGGTTTTCATTGAATCTATTATTGTTTCTTTCACTTTGGTTGGTTTTTGTCATTGCAGATATGATCTCACAAGAGCACCAGAGCAAAGCAGGGACAACAAAGATATAAGGAAGAGATATCTAAGGATATGTCATCCATTAATTCTTTGGTAGTAAATTCAATGATAGTAACTTAGGGAAATCATCATGTCCTGTCTTGTTTTATTCTAGATCCAGGTGGATCTAGGGATATTAGTTTATGTCTACAGTCACCGATTTATCCAATAAAAAAGTTGGAGACTCCACTGGGGATACAACTTGTTTGTGGTTTTTTGTTGGCCATTTTCTTTTAGCCTACCTTTCTTCACTTTATTTCAGTCTCTGAGTCTTTGGGAGATCCAACCAGACTCTCTGGATTTAAAAGTTTCCTTAGATTCTTTACCCTTTTTCCAAAATTTCTTTGTTTACAGACACTTCCGCACTGTACCATTACACAACCCACAAAAATATTTGATTTATGAACCCTAACTACTTGTTCCAGTGCGTACTTTCTGCGGCCTACTCCCAGCTAGCCTACAGAAACCTTTGATTTCCACACTATAACCTACTGCTAGGTTGCGACGGTGTCTGTAATTTTTTTTGGTTTGGGTCCTGTCAGCTTTTGATGCCCAGTTTTGCTTTAGCCAGTTGGGAGGAACTTTTAATGCGAGTATGTGACTGATTTCTGAGTTTGAAACTTGTTGTCAATTGATTTTCAGAGATTGAACACCTTTCTCAGTAATTTTTCCAGTTTTACCTCTTGATTTTTATCAACAAAGATATAATCTCTGATTTCGCATCTAAGTGCTTGATTGATTAAAAGTCTTTGGATTGGATTTAAAGTTTTGGATTTATTACATTTTCTAGATTGCTTGATGATTGGAAGGTCATTTTTCATTTGCATTTGGTGAAACACTTTCTTGTCATTTTTATTTTTATCTTCATTGAAAGTTTAATTTGGGTGCTTGTTGGGTGTATCAATTTTCTTTGATTACTTGTCCTTTCTTCACTATATCCCTTTGTTGATTTTGGAAAGGAAGACTTAAGGTCACTTGCTCTTTTAAGTAATCATACATAAGAAATTTTATTGCATTCAAATGAAGAGAACATCGAGAAAATTCATTGTTTATGGTTGTCTGCAATTGTGTTCATTTAAGAAAAAGAAAGTATATTTTGTAGCTTACATCATTCCAGAAATACCTTCTCCCTGCCATAGATAGAGTTCATTGAACAAACGTTTGCATCATTCATTTCTATTTGCATATTATTGGGTCAAGGTCTTACACAACAATGGTTTCATTCCCGTCTCCCTCTTGAGTAACGATAGCCTCTAAAAAACATTGCGAAATCTAAAACTCAATTAGTAACTTTTATTTTCTAGGGATCTTTTACACCAAAATTAGATAGGTTGTGAGATACACTCTCCAAAGCACAAAACACACAATATAATCTTGTGATAGGGAGTGTTCAAATCCATTTGCAACATTTTTTCCTGGGAAGCCCTTCTCACACAAGGGTCAAACCTGAGGTCACATTGAGACTGGAAGAGTTACTCACCCTGCTCTGTTGGTCTCAGTGTAGATATTGCGCGTATTATGGAGGTCACTTGAATGGTATACCCACAATGATGAGTGGAAGCCTCTCAAGTTGATTTCGAGCTAGATGCCTTGCCCTTGCACATGGATTAGACTGTTGACTATTTTCCAGGCATCACTGTTGTTCTTGGTAGCCTTATTTGCCTATCTTCTTAGGGTATTACACTAGGTGACTATGGAGGGGCAAGTCTTCACAGTACCTGGAATTGATGTTGGCCAAACTCAGTCAGGCTCCTTGGAGGGTATACCCATGATTATGTGTGGGAGATTGCACCAGGGTGTAAGTTCGTTAAGCAGGTCATCAACATAAATTTTCCACCCGCTCTATCCTAGCCCCTTCTTGTCTTGACTTCATGACGTTGGATTTCATCACCAACTAGTGACTTCGAAATAAGAAGGTTTTGATTTCTTGGTTTGATTCCTAGATTTTATTAGCGAGTGTTGTTTGCTTCTATAGTTGGCCATAGATTTTTTTCGTAAAATATTTGGTTCAGCCAACATTGACCCTCCACGTCGTTTACATAGGATGCAAGGAGTACCCCCGGAAGATTATCAACCCTTGCCTTCTGTTAGCACCTAAACATGTAAGAAGGGGTATTTTTCCTAAAATTCACCCCCCCATTGGTGAAAAGAGGGCAAGCAGCGGAGTAAAAACCCACTTATCCTAAGTTGGGGTGCAACTGCGCATTTTCATAAGCGGCGAGCAAATCTAGGCGGCCAAAATCTGCACGCCCAGATCTGTAGTCAGGATTGGTTTCCAGACCCCCCTCGCCATTCTACCTTTAAGCGAGGGGGGGGGGTCCAGAATTGGCCACGCATATCTCAACGGCTTGGATTGGAGCGCCCAGATTTGCTGTCAAGGTTGGATTTCGGACCCCCCCTTTCCATTCTACCTTTAACAAGGGGTGGGGGGGGGGGTCCAGAATTGGCGGCTCTCAGTGGACCCCACGATGTCCCATATCCAATATCCTCCACCTTCCACTGTACATTTTCCACGCAGCGCCATCCTAGCCCATCCCTTTCCCCTTTTTCTCTTGTTTTCACCTGTCACCTCTTGCCAGGTGTTCTCCCCTTCATCCTCCAACTCATCTTTCCTCCTTCCCTCAGGCCTGCCACCTTGCAATTTCCCTGTCATTATTCCCATTCCATCTACATGGCCCCTCTCCAGCTCATCACCCACTCACCCCCTGTCACGTGTCCCTCTTTCTCTCCTAGTTGCCTCCATCTGTATGGTCATCTCTACTCATTATCCACTCAAGCCTCGCGCTCCATATCTCCTCTGCCCATCCACCAATTCCCATTACACGCCCCAGCATTCGCACTGTCCTGCACGTCTTATCCATCAGGCCGTTCAGCCAATCCAGGTGGCAGCATGAGAAGACCTACACATCCCAAAGGTGCATAGTTGGCCAGGCCATTCTCAATCCCAAGGAAGTAGTTATTGAGGTAGTTGGTGGTGGTTAGACATCATCTCTACCATAAATGGAAAGTCCGACGACGAATTAAAAGCACGTCGGTTCATCCGTAGGACTGTCAGGAGTTCGATTGCGTTTGTCATAAGTGCATGATTGTTGAGAGACTGCATGTGTAGATTGTCAGTGGACATGCAGATGCAATGTTTTTAATACAGTGTCTTGGTTTCGTTGTTGTGGTTTTTCTTTGAGTATATTTAGGCAATTTCGCCATTTTGTAATCTATCGATGATAGAGCGCAGCTCCCGATTGTAAATCTTTAATCCAACCTTTGGTTCTCTGGTTATAGAAGAAAATTTTAGACTTCTTATTTAATGGCAGCCAACTTCTTCTTTTCCCTTTTTCTCTAAATCGAAGATCCCGGGCATGAATGATCCAGTCGGGTGTTGCATCGCTATATTACGTAGGTTTGATTTTAACAGTTTTGCAATCTTCTTGGGTTCATTTTGAAGTTGTTTGGCTCTGAGAGGATCTCATAGCTGAGACTTTTCCTCTTTTATGAAGGCTACTGGAAGACCTGACGTCTAGAGAAGACTTTATTTTCCCTCTCTCTCTCCCACTTACTCACCACTATCATTATTACTGGCTTAAGTTACGTCAAGACCTCATGTGTCACTCTTGTTCCAGCCCAGTTTTCTGATTTAGAACGATATTGTTCCAAGTTTACTTCCATCTGATCACCCCTTTATAAACAAAATGTGACATAAAATTGATGGGCATCAGGCTCTGCTCCTGTTGCAATCCAGGAGTGACTTCCGTCGCTAACATTTTTGGTGCCATTGCTGGGGACGAAGTTGAAAATATTCCCTGGGATTGAACGAAATTGAGCTTCTGATTCTGAAGGTGCATCATGCATCAGACCCCTGAAGATTGCTACTGTGCACCTGGTGATTCCATTGTGACAAATCCACTGCGAAAAACCTGTTGTGATTAGTTATGGCTTCCAGTGGAAGACACACGCGGTCCCATCCTTAGCTGCCTCTAGCCACGCCTGAAGTGGATCCAGAGGTGATTATCAGAAAAGGGAAGGCCTCTCTAGGAGAAATCTCTGCCACTAAACCAGGTAATTCCCCACTTCTTTCCATAGAAACTCCATTTTCTTCTTCTCAGCTTCCTAGCAAACCTGTTTCCGAGTTTTCCTGTTTCTTAAATTTTGGGAGTGTTCCTGATGAGTTTTCCCTTCCTGGTCTAGCATTAGAAGGAGAAATCCTTGTCACTCCCCTCTCCCCCTAAGCTATACCTTGGCGCAGACCTTGAACCGTAGAAGATTCCACCACCCCTTCTCTTGTTACTGTTACTGAATAGAGAGAAGCATCTGCCCATTCAGGTCCGTTAGCTCACTCTTTGTATTCCCCATTATTTCCCTTTCCTCCAGGAAGCTCATTTCTGGTATCCCCTGTCCACACCCCTTCTCCTCCAAGTTCTCCTCCACCTAATATTACCATGGCAGGTGTTAATCCCCTCATGACCAGAATGGAGGCCATAATAACTGCTAGGTATGCTCCCCTTGTGTTACCACAACCTCTCAACGGCCTTCCAGAAGATGGATACCTTAAGCAGTTACCCAAGTTCACAGGCAAAGAGGACATAGCTACAGAAGAACACCTTGAAGCCTTTTACAGCTTCACAGATGATCTTGTTATCATGCATGCAGATGTATGGATGAGAATTTTTGTCCATGGCCTAGAAGGTGAAGCTAGGAAATGGTTTAGAGCCTTGCCTTTTGGATCTATAGATGGGATTGAGGCTTTGGATAATGCCTTTCTGAGACAATGGGGAGACAAAAAGGACTTCATGTATTACATGACAGAGTTCGAGTCCCTGAAGAGAAAAGAAGGAGAGTCTGTCTCTGACTTCTCCAAGAGATTCAATAAAATGTATAATAAAATCCCCGTTGAGATAAAGCCCTTAGAAGCCTCTGCTAAGATCACTTATGCTAGCACTTTTGATCCCGATTTCTGCCTACTGCTAAGGGAGAGAAGAGCCACTACTCTGGCTCACATACAGGATGCGGCCGTGGAAGTAGAATCTAACATACTAGATGTTGACCGACTCAGGGATAAGGCTGATAGAGATATATCTAGGAAAAGGCCTAAAGCCTCCCCATCCCATTCCTCTCCCCTTCCCCTATAGTCGAATGAGGTAACTAGAATGCTAAAATTGCTTTCGGCTAAGATGGAAAGGTGGGAGTTAGAAGGGAATCCCATGTACAGAAATCCCCAGAATGTTGATAATAGAGGTTTCAGGAGACCTAATAACAATGTGCCTCAGGCTTTCCCAAGGGAACAAAGGGGGAAGGACAGAGAAGATCAAAGGATTCAAACCCCCCTCTAAAGTAACCTAGTTTCTCATGAGGAAGGAGAGGAGATAGATGAGCTTGACCTCGAAATTCACTGTATTGAAGAAACTTCCCCTTTTACCCATTTGAATCAGTCTTCATATGAAGAATCCCTTATGAATATTCAAATCAATGAGTTAGGTAAAGGAGAAAATGCCAACAAAACCCCTAACAAATATCCTCTTAGGTCAAAGAAGAAAGAAGGAAATCTTGACAGCCAAGATCAACCCCTCATAGCAGAAAGGCCTACTAAACCTGTAGCAATCACTACTAAAGAAAAGAAAACTCAGAATACTTCGCCAACAGTCAAAGAACCCATCTCTGAGGTAAGGGAAGCTCCTAAGCCTATTTCCTCCTTTAATTTTGAGCATGAAATTCAAAAGATCATAATTCCTGTCCCCCTCTCAAAGCTAGTTAAAAATGAAGACTTCAAAAGGTCCCTCTCCAAACTACTACAATCTGAGTCCCCCCAACCTTCCTCTGAATAAGTGAACCTTCAAGATGAAAATCCAGTAGTCATCCTAGGTCCCATGGTGGAAGACAAAGATGATTCATCCCCTCCCTTCTACACCTCCCTGAACATACATGATAAAGTGTTGCATAATTGCCTCATGGATTCAGGAGCTTCCCACAACCTTATGCCCAAAATAGTCATGGAAGAGTTGGGTTTGGAGGTGACAAAGGATTATCATGATTTGTACTCTTTTGATTCAAGGAGGGTGCAATGTCTCAGAGTCATCAAAGACTTGGTAGTCTCTTTATTTCAGCTGTCAATGAAGAGTGTAGTCATGGACATTGTGGTAGCTGATGTTCCCCCCAAGTTTGGCATGTTGTTGTCTAGGTCTTGGATTAAAATACTTGGAGGAACATTACAGATGGCTCTCACATATGCCACCATTCCAGTCTTTGGAGGGGAACACAGGAGGTTGTACAGAGAATCTTAGCTAGACTATATTGTCAGTGATGAAGCAAACCCCACCAATCATCCCATATTTGCACTTGACACTGATTTGGGGTCCAGTTTGTTGCAGATCACTGAAAATCCTAATGCCCCTTTACAGATCAGAAAGCAGCCCATTCTTAATCAGGAGATACCTCCTTCGACCACCTCTATCTAGAAAATTTTCTTTGATGTAGCTTCTTCCAGTATAGGCACTGGCGCTGGAGTAGTTTTCATATCTCCTTGTCAAGAGACCATATCCCTGTCATACAAGTTGGAATTTGAAACCACCAACAATGTGGCAGAGTATGAAGCTATTGTTCTGGGTATGAGGGATGCAAAAGAAATGGGAATAAGGGAGATGGCAGTGTTCGAAGATGCTGAAATGATAATCCAACAAGTCAGGAATGTTTATCAGGCCAAGCATCCTCGGCTCAGAAGTTACAGAAACGAGGTATGGGACCTTATTGATAATTTCTTATTGGCTTTCAACATTTCTTTTGCCCCAAGGGAGGATAATACTTTGGCCGATTCCTTAGCTATCTCAGCTAGTCTGTTCAAAATCCCTCTACTGCTAAAAATCACATGTGGGGTAGAGATAAGATATAGGCCATCCATCCCGAACAATGTAAAGCATTGGAAGGTATTCGAAGATGATCTTGAAATAGAAAAATTTCTTCATTCTGTCGATGAGTTTTCTGCATTGCACATTGATCAAGACCCTGTTCTCGAAGGAGACCCTCACCCTGAGGTATTCTTAAATAAAATTGTTAATCACCATATTGTTCAGCTGCCCAACAATCACATTCCAAGGGGACTAGTCCCTTTAGAAATACTATTCAATGGGAATGATGTGGCAATAAAAGGAAATATTTCGGTAGAAGATGCTGATATATCTGAGTGCAACATTGGCACACAAGAGGAGCCTAATTTCGTTAAGTTTTCAAGTAGTTTGACTCGATAACAGAGGGCCGAATAAGCTGAATTATTAAGAGAGTTTGTTGATGTGTTTGCATGGACCTATGAAGACCTCAAGACATATGACACATCTGTCATTAAAAACAAGATCCCATTGAAGGAAGAAGCCAAACCATTTAGGCAAAAGCTAAGACAGATAAATCCCGTGTTGTTGCCTATCATGGAAAGAGAAGTGAAGAAGTTGTTAGATGCCCGAATCATTGTTCCCTTGAGATACTCCGAATGGGTGGCCAATTTGGTCCCATTGAGGAAGAAAAGTGGAGAAATCAGGCTCTGTGTTGATTTCAGGAACCTGAACAGGAGCTCAAGGAAAGACAATTATCCCCTTCCCAACATGGAACACATATTGCAGAGGGTAACTGGTGCATCTAGGATATCCATGATTGATGGTTTCTCTGGTTATAACCAGATATCATTCATGCCCGAGGAGAGAGAAAAAACAGCCTTCACCACCCCTTGGGGCACATTCATGTATGCCAAAATGCCTTTTGGATTGATGAATGCAGGAGAAACATTTTAGCGAGCCATGGATATAGCCTTCATTGGGGAGAAATATCAGTTTGTGGTGATCTATTTGGATGACATCATGGTCTTCTCCAGGTCAGACAAAGAGAACTGTTGTCACCTGAGAAAAGTTTTCTTGAAGTGTCGGAGGTTTGGCCTATCCTTAAACCCCAATAAATATTTTTTTGCTATGAAGGAGGGAAGCTGCTAGGTCATATAGTGTCAGCAGAAGGAGTAAGGATTGATCCCAGTAGGGTAGAGGCAATTCAGACCCTGTCACTTCCCAAGTCTAGAAAGGAAGTTCAGGATTTTTTAGGGGAGATTAACTTTCTGAGGAGGTTTGTCTCAAATTTCGTTGAGATGGTGAAACACATCATAGCCATGATCAGGAAAGGAAATGAAGTAAAATGGACTACTGAACCTAGGGAATCTTTTATCCAAATAAAGAAGGCATTGACTGAAGCACCTGTGCTGATCAGTCCCGACTATTTCAAGGATTCCCTGATTTTTTCTTTTTCTTCTTTTGATATAGTGGCAACGGTCTTATTGCAGAAAAATGAGGAAGGGAGAGAACAACCCATTTCGTTCTTTAGCAAGGCATTGAGAGATGCAGAAGTCTGGTACAAGATCATGGAGAAGCAACCCTATGCCTTGGTCAAATCTCTCAAAGCTTTCAGAGTCTATGTCTTGCACTCAAGGGTCACTACATACGTTCCTTTAGCCTCTGTGAAGGACATTCTTATACAGCCTGACATAGATGGGAGAAGAGGTAAATGGATTGCCAAGATCCTGGAGTTTGATCTGGAGATTAAGCCCACCAAGTTGATAAAGGGGCAGGGTTTAGCCAAGCTACTGGATGAATCCAATTGTGAAGCCTTAGGGATTAGCTTCATCAATGTCTGTTTAGAAAATCAGCAAGCTGATTCATCCAACAAGATTTCTCAGGGTGACTTATCACTAGTAGAATGCACCTAGTATAGAGATATTTTGTATTTTCTGCAAGAATTGAATCCTCCTGATGGAATGGGAAAGAGTAAGGAAAGAGCCTTAAATATTAAGGAGGTTAGATATTGCCTCATTGACCGAGCCTTATACTGGAAAGAACCTCTAGGGGCACTTTTAAGGTGCCTAAATCCAAAAGAAGCCCAGAAAGTTATGTTTGATTTCCATAGAGGCCTTTGTGGGGGGCATCATTTATGGAAAACCATAGCTCAGAAAATCCTCAGGGATGGGTATTACTGGCCCACTTTATTCGCTGATGTATGTAGAGAAATCAAAGCTTGCATCAAATGCCAAAAGTTCTCAGGAAAGAAACAATTCAAATCTCTACCACTAAAGCTCGTAGTAGTTTCGGCACCCTTTCAGCAGTGGGGATTGGAATTCATTGGAGAAATTCATCCTCCCTCAAATGAACAACACAGATGGATCCTAACTGCAACAGACTATTTCACCAAGTGGATAGAATCTTCCCCCACCAGGAGTACTTCTCACAAAGTAATTATCAGCTTCCTAGAGGACATCATAGCCAGATTTGGCTACCCTAGCAGAATTGTCACAGATAATGCCGCCTCTTTCAGGTTTGAGCCTTTGGTTAAGTTCTGTGAACAATTCGAGATTTCACTAGTTCACTCCACTCCCTATTATCCTTAAGGAAATCAACTGATAGAGTCTTCTAATAAAGGCCTGATCAAGCTGATTAAAAGATTATTGGAAGAAAATAAAAGGGCCTGGGATTCAAAACTCAAATTCGCTCTATGGGTTGATCGAGTGACCACAAAGAGGTCCCTGAACACCTCACCTTTCCAACTTGTTTATGGGACGGAGGTTGTTTTTCCTACTCAACTCGTTTTATCTGTGGCAAAAATATTTCAGGACCTTGAAGGAGAACCTGACCATATGGCCAGAAGGATTCATCAAATGGTGGAGGTGTAGCATATCAGGGAGCAGGTAATGAATAGGGCCTACAGTCATCAGTAGAAGATCAAGCAAGCCTTTGACAGGAAGATCAGAAAAAAGGATTTCGAGCTGGGTGATCTGGTTCTCAAGTGGGATGCACTCAGGAAGAATAGAGGTAAACATAATAAGTTTGATGCCCTCTGGATTGGGCCTTTCAAAATATCTGAAGTATTCTCAAACAACACTTACCGGTTGCAGGATTTGGAAGGCAAAGAAGTTTTTAATGGCCCAGTAAATGGGAATTTCTTGAAAAACTGTTTTTTCTGAGCCGGAGACAGCTCCTTTGTTTTTGTAAATATTGTTTTCTATTTTCATCTTAATAAATGACTCCATATCCCAATAGCAAGGTGATAGAACTGCAAAAAGGTCCTTAGAGCATCACATGGACGACTCTATCCCCCATGGAGCCTAATGTTAGCACCTAAACATGTAAGAAGGGGTATTTTTCCTAAAATTCACCCCCCCATTGGCGAAAAGAGGGCAAGCAGCGGAGTAAAAACCCACTTATCCTAAGTTGGGGCACAACTGTGCATTTGCATAAGCGGTGAGGAAATCTGGGCGCCCAAAATGAGCGCCCCCAGATACGCGGTCAGGATTGGTTTTTGGACCCTCCTCGCCATTCTACCTTTAAGCGCGGGGGGGGGGGGTCTAGAATTGGTNTTCCAGACCCCCCTTGCCATTCTACCTTTAACAAGGGGGGGGGGTGTCTAGAATTGGCGGATCTTGCCAGACCCCACGATGTCCCATATCCAATATCCTCCACCTTCCGCTGTACGTTTTCCACTCAACGCCATCCTGGCCCATTCCTTTCCCCTTTTTCTCTCGTTTTCACCTGTCACCTCCTACTAGGTGTTCTCCCCTTCATCCTCCAACTCATCTTTCCTCCTTCCCTCAGGCCTGCCACCTTGCGGTTTCCCTGTCATTATTCCCATTCTATATACATGGCCCCTCTCCAGCTCATCACCCACTCACCCCCTGCCATGTGTCTCTCTTTCTCTCCCAGTCGCCTCCATCTGTATGGTCGTCTCTACTCCTTATCCACTCAAGCCTCGCGCTCCATGTCTCCTCTGCCCATCCACCACTTCCCATTATGCGCCCCATCCTTCGCACTGGCCTCCACATCTTATCCATCAGGTCGTTCATCCAATCCAGGTGGCAACACAAGAAGACCTCCACGTCCCAAAGGTGCAGAGTTGGCTGGGCCGTTCTCAATCCCAAGGAAGCAGTTATTGAGGTATTTGGTGGTGGTTAGACATCGTCTTCGCCATAAATGGAAAGTCTGACGACGAATTAAAATCACGTTGGTTCATCCACAAGACTGTCAGGAGTTCGATTGCGTCTTTCATAAGTGAACGATCATTCAGAGACTGTATGTGCAGATTGTCAGTGGACATGCAGACGCAATGTTTTTAATACAGTGTCTCGGTTTCGCTGTTGTGGTTTTTCTTTGAGTATATGTAGGCAATTTTGCCATTTTGTAATCTATCGATGGTAGAGCGTAGCTCCTGATTGTAAATCTTTAATCCAACCTCTAGTTCTCTGGTTATAGAAGAAAATTTGAGACTTCTTTTTTAATGGAAACCAACTTCTTCTTTTCTCTTTTTCTCTGAATCTAAGATCCCAGGCATGAATGATCCAGTTGGGTGTTGCATCGCTATATTATGTAAGTTTGATTTTATTATTTTTTCAATCTTCTTAGGTTCATTTTGAATTTGTTTGGCTCTAAGAGGATCTCATAGCCGAGACTTTTCCTCTTTTATGAAGGCTGCTAGAAGACCTGACATCCAGAGCAGACTTTATTTTCCCTCTCTCTCTCTCACTTACTCACCACTATCATTATTTTTGGCTTAAGTTACATCAATACCTCATGTGTCACTGTTGTTCCAACCCAGTTTTATGAGTTAGAACAATACTGTTCTGAGTTTACTTCCATCTGATCACCCCTTTATAAACAAAATGTGACATAAAAATGATGGGCGTCGGGCTCTGCTCCTGCTACAATCCAGGAGTGACTTTCGTCGCCAACACCTTCTAATCCAATTGAGGGATCTCCTCAAGAGAGTGAGGTCTAGGACAACATACCTTCACAAGTGGAAATAACTGACTCTTCAAACAATTTCCAAATTGTTTCTGATTCTCTAAACACTTTCTGAATACCTCCTGGATATAAGAGACGTATTCTTTGACCGAATTCCTCTGGAGAACTTGTTGTTGACACTTATGGAATACTAAAAAGACCTTTTACTGGCCCATAAAATGAGGATCCCTTTTGGACCACTAACATATTTCAAACCCCGACTACAGTACGGGGCCTTTACGGCTCGGGGGCAGGTGCTGATATACTTGTCGTCTATGAATTGCCTGAAATGTCTGGTACCTACACGATACCTCTAGATCACTTTGCTAGTACAACTTGTTATCTGTTCGTTGGTTTAGAAACATAGTCCATTGGTCCTAGCTCGACCATTCCTCTTCATATGGCCCATTCCACAATGGCCCCACACACTACAACTATTCCCACTGGGAATATGGTGGTTACCCAATCTCCCATTGGTACACCACTTTCGTCTAGACATATCCCGTCTCTTCCTCATGGGTAAAATGCGTTAAATACTTCTATCCCCATTCCTACCCAAGTTCTCTCTGGAACTTCTAGAGTTTTTACTCCTCCTGGGTACAATGCTGCTTTTGGTTTCATTTCGACACCTTCCCAAGTTCCCTCCAGATGGTCTTATCTGCCTTTTATGGGAGGATTTGGCCTAAGTGGCTCCAATCCAATTGGAGGCTCTACTCCATCATTCACTTTTTGTTATCAGATTCCTATTGGAGGACAATACAACACTAGGGGAAAACTCAATTTGGAGGTCACACCCAAATTGGAACACCAACCCCGCTTGGAGGACAACCCTCGCTTGGAGGTTATACCCCACCTTATGGACAAAAAATTATAGGATCATTAGCCCAGTATTGGAAACTTCTCATCTAGGGAAATCCACAATCATTTGGGGAGAAACAACCTCAAGTTATCTCTTTCATACCCCCTAGTTCGGGCCAGTCATATCTCGGTTCTTCCAATCCCATTTGGGGTTCGAACGTTCAATCTAGTGTCCCTTTGCAAGGGAACATCCCTAATCAGTACAACCCTATGGGCTACATGCCTCCACACTCACATCCAAATCTATTAGGACCTTCGCCTCACATGTAGACTACTTACGGTCCTACTAGTATACCGATGGTGTTACACGTCAAAATTGCTAAGTGTCGCATTGTCCCTGTCAATCGTCGTAAGTGTCGCATCTTCCCTACAACTTTCGCAAGTGTCGCAAGTTGATCACTAGTGTCACAAACGATGCTCAGACATGATGCCATGATAACGACACTAAGGAGGCACTTATGACACCTCACATGACTAATTTAGAAGAGGAAAACTGGTTTACTGGAATCAAATAGCTCTTGATACCTGAAAGAAACCCTGAAACACTGGTTTGGAGGGGGAACGCTCCCCTACTATAGCTGCAGAAGCGCTGGCGCTCCTCTACCAGGATTCAAGGAGTGTTATAATGCCCCTCAGGCCCTTCTAGAGGAGCGTTGCTCATCTTAAGAGCGCTGGCGCTTTCCCAAGGCTCACTAGGAGCGCTACAACGCTCTGATACCCTTTCTGAGGGAGAGCTCCCTATTCTGGGTCAATTGTTAGCCCGTTGAGGAGAATAAGGGGAGGATCATTTGAGACTAGGAGGCAGTTGTGCTCGAATTCTTGGCTTCATCAAAAGATCCATGATCCAAGGAGATGGTTCCTAACTGGTTCTAAACATAACTCAAGAGGTTAGGCCCCTCCTAACCTATATAAACAGGCTCTATGATGGTGGAAAGGGGGAAGAACTGAACATATGAAACTTATGATCTTGGAGGAAACTGACAGTCATCCAAAGGAGAGTGATTAGTGAAGTTGCTGTTATTTAGGTTGTTGATCTTTCAGGAAAGGGTTAGACAAAGAGGACTTGACGAAGCTGTCGCATTCGCATCTACGATTGTAAGTACTGCTGTCGTTATTCTCATTAATATGACACGCTTGGCCTATTTCTTTCTAGTTCGTGTCTGATATCACATGAACTTATCATTTATTGATAGATCTGTTTTCAAGCTAATGTCAATAGAGTAGGAAGTGGTCGTATCTTGTTTTGTCCACAGACCTCAGCGAGGAGCAAAAGGGTTGGAGCGCAACTCGGAGCGTGCATGGAAAAACGTCGATTAAAAGGTACTTCTGTTATCCTCCCTTCTCATGCATTAGTTTAGATAGATTTGAAAGGAAGTCAGTGTCCATGTTAAACATTTTTCTGTCTAGGGTTAAGGTCAAGCCTTAGAGGTGATCTACCTATCCGCAGGGAGATTTTCCTACAACAGAAACTGGTGACTCCACTAGGGAGATAGCCTCAAATCAAAACCTCTTGTTTGGATTTTTCTTCTCATTGACCTTGTTCTGTCCCTTGATTGTTTTAGACCTAGTTCACCCCTCTTTGATTAGTTTCATGAGATGATTGGCTCCTTACCTTGTCACAGTCATCATACTTGTCAAGCTCAAATCTTAATTTTTGAAAATTTTTGACATTTCTAGGACTTTTAGACCCTGGCACCCTTGACCTAGTGTTATCAGAGTGCCAGTGCTCCTAGTAGCCTTACACAGAGCGCTATAACACTCCTTTCCCTTGGCAACAGAGCGCCAGCCCCCTTTTGGCCAAAAAACCCTCCACAATTACATTTTTCAGGGTTTGCCTCTGTGGCTCTTCTGCTGAGTGATCTAGTGAGTCAATTTTTCTTCCTTTTTAGCCTTGACATCTATCTTTTTGAAGGATAAATACCTTGTTGATCGTATCTTGTAGCCTTCTTCACCATTTTACATTGAGTTTTTCTTGTTGAGTGAAGCTTGAAACCTGTGCATTGCTTTTCTCTTCTCTTCAGTCGAGTAAAAACCCTGGTGAAGGTCATCAAAGGTCTACAGATCTCTGTATCTTGTTTTCAGTCGAGGTCATTGTTCTTCAAATCCCGCTTTTGGGTGTGAAGTTTGCTTTTTCTTTGATTGTTTCTTTTCTTTCATTTTTCGTTTTGATTGCTATGAAGGGTGTATTGTTTACATGACTTTTTCTTATGCGAGTTTGGTTTTCTTTCATACCAAGAAGATAATTGGCAAAGATAAGCATTCTGTTGTATCGATCATCATCCATACACAAACAATTAAAGATATCTTCATGATTGATTGAGCATATTAGAAGGCATTTAAAAGTTTGTATCACATCAGGATTTGATTGAGAAAAAGAATTGTTTGAGAGCATTCCGTAGTTGTGCTTGTTAGTGAAAGAACTCTCTCTCTCCCTTAGCTAGATGTTCATCGAAAGGAAATGAATGTTTATCATGATCAATGCATTCTTTGGGTCTGAGTCATAATTTCATTTGTTTCACTTCCATGCACCCCTTTGCGTAAATAATAACCATAAAAATCAACGCTAATTAAAATTTATCTAGAACTTTTTCTTTGCTAGAATCCTCCACCAACAGTAGAATAGGTGTAGTACTTTGGATTAGGCTATGAGCATAAATCTCCAAAGTTGTCAAAACAAACATTAGTATCCTGAGTTAGGGAGAGTAAATCCAGTTATCGTATAAGTCTGCCTGGGATCCCCCTCTCACACAGGGGTTACGCACGAGGTTTCATTCGGGTAAGCTACGGGGACTAACCCTCCGTGGTTTAACTGATCGTGGTGGTTGGATCGTATTATGGGGATCACTTTGAGGTAAATCCAAAATTACTGCATGGACGCTTCTTAGTTGGTTTCGGGCTTGATACCCTGCCCGTACGTTCGGATCGAACTGTCGACTGTTCCCGCCCAGGGGCTGACTGCGAATTGGTAACCTTAGTGGCCATAATCTTTAGGTTCTTACACAAGGTGATGGTGATGGGAAGTCTCACTGTAC
>ML776759.1:1428937-1506423 GCA_009831015.1 Picea engelmannii | reverse complement strand
CCAAGGAGATGGTTCCTAACTGGTTCTAAACATAACTCAAGAGGTTAGGCCCCTCCTAACCTATATAAACAGGCTCTATGATGGTGGAAAGGGGGAAGAACTGAACATATGAAACTTATGATCTTGGAGGAAACTGACAGTCAGCCAAAGGAGAGTGATCAGTGAAGCTGCTGTTATCCAGGTTGTGAATCTTTCAGGCAAGGGTTAGACGAAGAGGACTTGACGAAGCTGTCACATTTGCATCTACGATTGTAAGTACTGCTGTCGTTATTCTCATTAATATGACACACTTGGCCTGTTTCTTTCTAGTTTGTGTCTGATATCACATGAAATTATCATTTATTGATAGATCTGTTTTCAAGCTAATGTCAATAGAGTAGGAAGTGGTCGTATATTGTTTTTTCCACAGACCTCAGTGAGGAGCAAAAGGGTTGGAGTGCAACTCGGAGCGTGCAGGGACAAATGTCGATTAAAAGGTACTTCTATTATCCTCCCTTCTCATGCATTAGTTTAGATAGATTTGAAAGGAAGTCAGTGTCCACATTAAGCATTTTTCTGTCTAGGGTTAAGGTCAAGCCTTAGAGGTGATCTACCTATCCGTAGGGAGATTTTCCTACAACAGATGGGATTCCCTCCCCAAAGTCACCAGTACCCTCACGTGAATAGACAGTTACCCTTTTTAGCCACTTTGCAACTATCTGACTTGTCTAGAATCTTGAATGACCCCATCCAACATTCTCCCCATTGTCCTGTTATACCGGCCAAGCTACCGTCAGACATTCAAAAATTTGACGGTAAACCAGGAGAAGATCTAAACAAACATGTCACAACTTTTCACCTTTAGTGTTCATCCAACTCTTTGATGGATGATTCCATTCGGTTACGACTCTTCCAACAAAATCTTACATATTCATATGCAAAGTGGTATATAGAATTACCACGAGGATTCTTCACTGACTTTAATCCTAGCCATGGCTTTCCTCACACATTACCAACTGCCCATCCGTTAGGAAACATGAACTGAGATTTTGAGTTCCTTCAAGAATAATTCGACCACTCATATCTCCGATCACATCCATGAGTGCAGAACAAGACGACGTTTGATCAAACTTGATCTTACCAATCAGTTATTGGCAGAATGGTTCACAAAATCATTCATGAATAAAATATCTAGTGAAATTTCCATGGGTGGAGTTGTCACCAAAGAACAGGCAATCAGTCGCGCTCAGTACCTCGATCTCATTTATTCACAAATGGGTACTCTTTACGACTTTCTCTCTGATGCTCCTCGTCCTTATACCACCGCTACCTCAACTACCCCTACTACTTCTCATGTGGTCGATGGTGTGATTGGCACTTTCCATCCTCAACCTCAATCTGTGCAAGCCTCTCCCACCAATCCCAAATCTACTGCTTCTAATGTTCAAAATGATTTGACTCCTACTCCTTCCATCGACAAAACTTCAGAGGTTAACTCCGTTCAATCTACCCCTACCAGAAAAAATAAATCTAAAAAAGGAAAGGGTAAGAATAAGGAGGATAAAAATAATCTGCAATCTGAGAAAGCCAAAATGCAACCTGTTGATGACAAGGATAAGCGCAAACCCCGACACCCTTTCCTTATCTGTGGTGATGATCACTACATGAAATATTTTCCAAGACGTGCTGAGGTTACTAAGTTCCTTTAGGGGACCGCAAAGCCTCCCACACCAGTCATTTTTTCCCAAACTTTCCCTTCTCAACAACATGCCCAATTGGTCATTCATGACCAACCCTCTCCTTCCAACACTTCCTATGTCCTTATGTGTACTGCTGATTCAAAAAAGAATGACGTTAAACTTACTACTCGAGCCAAAGATTACTCTTCCTCAAAGGAGAAAGTTGATGACATACCACCTTTGTTGGTCCAACCGCCTCCCTCAACTTCACCTCCCAATGGTCCTCTTCATCTCGAACGACCGATCCCCAATATAGTTCTCTGCCCCCCTCCAAAGGGTTTTGTTCGAAAGTCTTCCTTTAATCCTCATGCACGTGCTGCTCAGAACTATAGTATTGTAGAATATCTTTCTCAAACACCTTCCATGATGTCATCTCTCGAAGTCCTTCAAAGTTGTCCCACTCAACGGAAGGAACTGTTAAATTCTACTGGTGGAATTTATCCTACAGATACAAATTTGATAATTTTTGACCTGGAATATCACATCCCGAGGCTACCCCCTCAGCTAGCATTTTAGATACAAGTTGTTGTCAGAGACAAGAAAATATGTAGAACCGTTATTGACGAGGGTGCCTCGATGTGTGTAATGTCTGTTTTCTATTGGAAATCCATTGGGTCTCCTCCCCTCACTGAATCACACAACACACTTAAGGCCTTCAATGGCTCGGTCTTTAAGCCCTACAATGTACTTCCCTCGTTGTCTATTACATTGGAAGGAAAATCGGTCAATGTCGAAGTTGGGGTATTTGATGCACCTCTCGATTATAACCTCCTACTTGGCCATAGCTGGATTGATTCCATGTGCATAGTTGTGTCTACCTTTTTTCATGTTGTACGTTTTCCACACCAGGGAAAAGTCATTACTATAGACCATCTGGCCCTTTTCAACTCTGATTCCCGTACTAGAAACATACCCTTTATTTTGAAGACATCTCCTGGGTATGAGAATGTCAGTGTGGGTCTACTAAAAGATTCAACTTTGATGGGTACATTCTCAATCCCACCACCCGATATTCTACCTCCTTTGGTCGCCTCGATCAACATGATTTTCACATTTGTTCACAAAACCCCCACGTCTCATGACCCGTGGATAGTACCTGACCCCAATGATTATCTTCGCTATGGAGAGTAAATGACTTTAAGTCCCGATGAGTCGGCTTATCAAGCCATTCAATCGACAACCTCTTCTACCCCCTCTCTTAGTGATTCATCTCCCAATCCATTTCACGTCATTTTTCTTACCGACAAGATGATTATGTATGTTATGTCTATGGAAGACACCCCTTGGGATGATGGAAATCATCGTTCTATTCTCTTCCTGGAACAACACACTTTAGAGAGTTACCAACGGATTTCGAATCCGTCGACAATTGTTGTCATTTCCTCTGTTCCCAAGTCAACACATGATGTTCTTTACGAAAGGAACTGATGGGTGTTATATATCCACTAAAAACACAGTAAAAACCCTCAATTAAATTGTCAAACCGGGGTAAGTAAACTTAGAGTTGTAGAAAAATATATGCCAAAGGTAGAAGGGCTGGTAGGAGTATAGCCTAACTAAGGAAGATAGCTATCTAAGGATAATCTACCCAAGAAAACCTATCTAATGAACAAACCCTACTAAGCAAATTGAAACTATGTAACCTAAGTACTTTTGGGCCAAGGATCGATGGATAGTTCTAAGAAAACAAGTAAAAACCCTATGTAAATCAAACTAGTTCATAATAAGCAAAAGCAACTATTAAGCATAACAAACAAATGGCAAAAGAAAACTTCTTTAACTTGCCAACCTATATTCAATGAGTAACTACCCTATGAAAGAAAATAAATAAACAAGCAAGCAAAGACACCTAAATAACCTACTAAAGCAAGTAAACAAGCAAGCAAAGACAACTATGTAACCTACTAAAGAAATAGACAAGTAAGCAAAGACACCTAACTAACCTACTAAAGCAAATAGACAAGTAAGTAAAGACAACTAACTAACCTACTAAAGAAAATAGACAACTAACTACTGCAAGCAATCAAATTAAAACTTCTCATTGAACAACTATCTAGCCTAAGAGGCAAGTGGACTATGTTCTTAACTCAAAACTATTTCTAATTCATGAAAGGAAATCTATTTTATTGAAAGTAAGAAAAA
Source organism: Picea engelmannii (assembly GCA_009831015.1). Lineage (NCBI taxonomy): Eukaryota > Viridiplantae > Streptophyta > Pinopsida > Pinales > Pinaceae > Picea > Picea engelmannii. The sequence goes on along the minus strand of ML776759.1, from coordinate 1,502,563 downwards.
TTAGCAACTAACCTTTAATTTATGATAAGCAAACTGTTCTCTAACCTATCAAAGAAAAATACTATTTATCCTACAACAACAATAAAACTATATTCTAATCTATGAAAGAAAGAAACTATATATTTTGATCTATGAAAGCAGGAAAACTATCTTTTCTAATCTATCAAAACAAGAAACTATTCTTTTAACCTATAAAAGCAAGAAAACTATCCTTTAACCTATGAAAACAGGAAAACTATCTTTTAACCTATGACAATTCAAATATAATGTTGGTGGTTGTGTGAATGTCTTCGGTGTCAGATGATATCTCGATGGCACTTGACAACAAAGGACAATTCAAGCAATATAAGATCAATACTGATCTCAATAACAAAGTGAAAGGTATGGATTAAACAATCTACTGAGAATTTAGCCATGACAAAAGCAATCGTCAATTACCCTGCATATTCATATATTAACCATCAATAATATAACGAGATCATCATTATACTTCTATACAACGTAAGCAAAACTAGATTCAACAATTAACTAAGAAATATAATTGCAATTTAATTCTAGAAAGAAAAATTACATAAATTGAAACTATGCTAAATCTATTCTAACAATTCAAAGTTCAAACTACAATAAGAAAATGCTTAAAAACATAAATTAAAACATGACATTAAAAAGTAAACTAACAACTACATTAATCAACAACTAGCTAAACCAATTCTACACAAAAATGAAATAAGCAAGCTATGATTAAAAACTGAAATTGATCCTATCCATCCATCAAATCCTTGTCGAAGAAAGATCAAATAAAAACTCTGTTCTATTCTAATTAAAACTCAGTTTTAAACTTGATTCTAAAATCATAAATAAAAACGTAATCTAATATCTAACTACACATGGGGTTAGTCTAGGGATATGAAGATCTATTCCTAACTACAAGATTAATGCATGCTAACACAATTCATCATACTAACCTGCAAAAGAGAGTCAAAGCAATTAAATTATAACAACAAAATAATTAACATAATAAAAATGCATGTACAGGAAAATAAAGAGAACAACTAAACTATGAAATGCATAAACAAAAACAAAGATAGTTACCAAACTTCTGGTGCCCCCCCCAACAAGTCGTGGTCACTTTCTAAAAGCACACCACGCGCTCAGCAAGATGAATTCACCATAAAACTCAAAAACACAGTTCTTGTATAATCTGGCAATGTAAAATGACAATATAGAGTAAAAATGTATTTCTATCTATCACACTGATGTTTCTGCTACTTAACTTATGTCTGACCACCTCAGTGGTATTTATGATGTTTACATACCAAGTGCTTGACCATAGGAGGGTCGAACCACTTCTAAATTCAACAATTTTCATTAAATGATGCCCTAACTGATAAAACAGAGCGAGCCAATAATCACCCTCTTGAACAACTAAAATTGAGTTGTCGAGAGCTTAATAGCTGGAGGGGGCAAGCATGAACAAAACCCACATTCCCGATTCGCCCATCACTGGCCGCCAATACCATAACCACCAAGTCGCCCTATGTTTTTGTGCAATATGCAGTGCTGGACAGAGTGTCAGATCGGGTATCAGAACAAGTGCTGGAAGGAGTGCCAGACTGAGTGCCGGAAGTAGAAACGTGGTGCGTTTTCTCCCTGTAACACCAAAAAACGTGAATTAACTCTTGGTAATCATAAAACATGATGAATTATACCCAATAATGACATTAAACATGAATCACACGTACCTGGTGGATATCATACCATTTTAACATAAAAATCTTCAAAAAGCTCCTTTAAAATATGAAAAACACATATGTACATGCGGCAAAAGTGTATAATAACCTTCATAAAAGTGATCATATCTCAGGCCCAACAGGAACCTGAGTAATATTTCACCCACTGTTCCTCTTGACATATCTATAAAACCTGGAGTTGTTGAAAATGTTCACATCGGAGCCACTTGTTCCGATAATGAATTCGTCACTTATAAAGCTATTTTTAAAGAATTCTGTGATGTTTTTTCTTGTATTTACGAAGAGATGTTGGGTTTTGACTCCGATATCATTGTACATGAAATTAAGACCTATCCGAACGCTAAACCCATTCGACAGAGACATCGCCCGGTCCACCCCTATAAAGTTGCCGCTATCAAACTCGAAGTTGAAAAGCTTCTCAAGGCTAGATTTATCTATCCTGTGGCTTTAACCGTTTGGGTATCCAATCTCGTTCCGTTCAATAAAAAACAAGGCATGATCTGTGTATGCACCGATTATAGGGATATTAATAAAGCTTGTCCCAAAGACAACTTTCCAACCCCCTTCGTTGACCATATCGTCGATGATTACGCCGAGAGTGAAATCTTCTCATTAATGGACGATTTCTCCAGCTATAATCAGATTAACATTTTAGTTGCGGATCAACACAAAACCTCTTTTATTTGTCTTTGGGGTACTTTCACCTACCAGAAATTACCTTTCGTTTTGAAGAATGCTGGTGCGACTTGTCAATGTGCCATGTCTTATGCTTTCCATGATATCAAGCACATCGTACAATCGTATCTCGATGATCTACCGACGCATTCCATACGTCGCCAAGACCACCCGACCCATCTCTGAGCCATTTTCCTTCACTGTCGTTACTACCGTATATGTTTAAATCCACACAAATGTGTTTTTTGTGTGGATTCCGGCCAAATTCTAGGTTTTATTGTGTCATTTCATGGAATTGGGATGGATCCTTTGAAGGTTGAGGCCATCCTTAATTTACCTCCTCCTTCTACCTCACGCTAGCTCCAAAGTTTGCAAGGGAAGGAAATTTTTTTGCATCGATTCATTCCCAACTACGCTGAGTTAACGCTAGGATTTACTCAACTACTGAAGAAGGGTTACCGATTCATATAGGACGAGACTACCAACAAAGCCTTCAAATATTTGAAACTCTCCCTAACACAAACACCACTGCTTTTCCCACTAGATTACAATCGAGACTATTTCCTCTACCTCACCTCTTCGGACTCTACCATCGCCATGGTTTTAGTCCAAGAGGATGAATCTCACGAAGAACATGTAATTTATTATTTGAGTCGGAGTCTCACGACTACCGAGGACAAATACCTACATGTGGAAAAACTGGTCTTGGCAGCTGTTCACGCTGTCCAACGTTTTTGTCACTATATCCAATTACACAAGACCATTGTCATTTCCGATTGTAACCCTATGCAACATATCCTTACATGTCAATTGCTAGGGGGAAAATACTCCAAATGGATAGTGATTCTCCAGGATTTTGACTTAGAGTTTGCATGCTAAGTCTAAGAAATCTTTGGTTTTTGCCGAATTGATATGTGGCCTTCCCTCCAATGAGACATAAAATGTGGCAGATGATTCCTTACCTGATGAATCCCTTTTTCTAATTAGTTCTGATGACACTTGGTATGGAGATATTATCATTTATCTCTAGACTCAAACTTTCCAACCCGGCCTCTCTAGCACAGACCGTCATCGCATATGGTATCAATCCCGTCAATACATAATTCTTGGTGACACTCTCTATGGCCATGGTGTTGAATCTATTTTCTGATGCTGTATCACCTTCGATGAGGCTGAGAAAGATATGAATGAATGCCACTCTGGAGCATGTGGTGGGCATATGTCTGGGTATGCCACTGCCCAAAATATCTTAGGAGCAGGGTACTTCTGACCTTCTTTATTTAAATACTGTATCACTGCCATCTAGAAGAGTCATGCTTGTCAAACGTACAATAAAAATATAAGATCTCATCCTGGTCCTTTAAACCCTGTAGTTTTCTTTAGACCTTTCACAAAATGGGGCATTGATTTCATGACATGTAACCCTCACTCAGTCGGGGGGCATGGATACATCATCATAGCCATGGATTATTTCACGAAATGGGCCGAGGCGATGCCTACATTCAATAATTCTGGAAAAAATGCATCCCTATTCATATTCAATCATATCATCACGCAATTTGGAATCCTGCAATCTATCATCACTGATCACGGTAGCCATTTTCAAAATTTCATGATGTCCAATCTTACCAAAAAGTTGGGTCTTTGGCATGAAAACTCAACCCCCTACTACCCGCAGGCTAATGGCCAAGTTGAAGCAATAAACAAGGTTCTTATCACTATGCTTCATCGGATAATTCACAAAACAAGTTGGCACACAATTTTTTTTTGAGCATTATGGGCCTATCAGACATCCGTGAAGTCTGCCATGGGATTTACGCCTTTTCAGTTGGTGTATGGTATTGAAGTTGTTCTACCGATTGAATGTGAGATACCATTGTTGAAGCTAGCCATTGAACTTCTCCCAAACACCTCTACCAAGGAAGAAAATCTATTGTATCTGATGCAAATAGATGAAACCCATCATGATGCCACCCTGGTTATTGAAAACTATAAGAAACACGTAAAAGCCCAATACGATAAGCATGTCAAGCCACGTGTTTTCTCCAAAGGTGATCTATTTCTCCTCTATGAACAAGATTGTGATTTACTAGGGGCTGAAAAATTCGAGGCTATGTGGCATGACCCTTATATCGTCAAATGAGTGTTTCAGAAGGGAGCCTATGAGTTAGTATATTATGATGGCATTCCTTTAAGTGAACCCAAAAATGGGCTTTACTTGAAGAAGTACTATGCTTAGGTTATCTTTGCGTGAGTGCTTGTATTTTTACTGTATCATACTTTTGTGTGATTTTTCGTTATTTGGTTTTGACCCCCAGCTACTTACCTTGCGTTGTGCTTGGTTTCTAGATGTCGATGTCTTCACTATTCAACATTGGCTTCACAGATGGCACTAGTCGTAGTACTCAGAACTTAGCATCCACTGCTTGGGAAATCTATGCACCCATGAATGTGTTAATCAATATACATGATGCTTGCCTCAGTAGTGCAACTAACAATATCGCGAGATATAATGCAGTCATCGAATTATTGACCGATGCTCGCTTGGAATCCGTCACCTGGTTGTACGACTTGATTCACAGTTAGTGGTACTACAACTAAGCAATGTCTATGCTATCCGAAGTCCTACTTTGTTATGTGTATATCTATGAATTCGCCTCTTGGAATGTTATTTCGATTACATTGAATATCAACATATTCCTAGATGTTTAAATATATTAACAGATGCATTAGCTAATTATGTGTTAGACAGACATTTGAGACACATGTAAATCCAATCACAATTCACATTAAAGAAAGTAAGCCGGTAGAAGCCTCCTGTAAATATATAATGATAAAAGTGTTTTACAAAAAGTGTTTTCTGTCCGAAAACCAAAATATCAAAATATGAAGCCCATGGATTCTACAAAATGGCATCAAGGATGATGCTCATGGTAGCACACTGTTGCCTGTGCTACCCTACGAAGTAGTTGACTAAGAGAATCAGATATGCCTACAGTATGATGCTGATAACGTCTCAGAATTTCATCGATGGAGATATCCGAGATATATGCGGTCAATCCATCTAGGTTCTGCTTAACTGCCTCATAGTCTTTAACATCCCATCCTTCTACCATAACTACTTCCCCTCGTCTCTGAATAGGGGATGTACCTGGAGGTCGGTGTGGCCCTACATCTTCATTGTCAAAATATTTTGATTAGTCTTTGGATTGAAAGCATAAAAAACATATTATATTTTAAAATTCACAAAAAACATCATAAAAACAAAACATTTTTCTTACCTACGTCTCCCCACTGAAATCCCTCAGGTAGAACCAAGTTAGGGTTGCCTCTAAAATCTAACTCGGCATATGCATAATCATCCACCATCAAGATCTGGGGCCTCATCCAGTCAAATAATGCATCATTGTATTTAATGATGGGGCCCGCTACATGTCGAGCCATGAGTTCGCACCACCTCTTCATCTTTGCGTTTCGTGGGGCTGATATGCCCCACTCTACCTGTAAACATAAATGGGGGACCCTCTCTAAAAATAAAGACACCAAAATAGATCCATACCCGAATTGTTTCAGGTCCCCCTTCTTGCATTTGGTTAGTTGAGTCTTCATTCTGCGAAGGACTCCGTCGCTCCATCTGAAAACCCTAGGTTCCATGCACTCCACGACATATTGAAAATAGATTTTGAGGGCCATGTGAAGAGATTCACTCCCCTCCATACATGCAATGGTAAAAATAATGTTCCGGAGGGGTAAATCTCGGAAACCTATGATGGCAAATTTTCCCTTGCATCTCTCTGCCCCAGGATCACAGTATCGACGGAGATACTTGCTCATTGGTAAACCACCACCTCTACCTCCTATCAAAGTCACATGAGATCCACGATGAGATAACCACGTCAAGAAATATATATATTTGATATCTAAGGATAGTACGTGGGCACCTACATGAAACACCTACTGATCCACATCCCACATGTGGACCAAATACTTCAGTAACCTCAATTGGGCTCTCATGCCCTGTATAATAAAAAATTTCAGTAAACCACATTGTCGGAGAGCATTCATAGTGCCTAGGTCATTCAAAGCATCATGTTCATCATCTTCGTGCTCCCGCTCCCTCCACTCCATCATTTTGACAATCAAATACCTACATTGGGAAAATAAAAGGGAGTTAGCATCCTCATTTGTTGATTTGGGAAATTTCTATTGGCTAAAACGCATAAAGATTTTTTTTGGTTTTCGGCTGCCACAAACATAGATTTTACACAATGTATTGTTTCCCCAGGTGAGCCACAAGGCACCTACAGAAATCATTTATTTCCACAGGTCCCGATACTGGTCACCCGTGGCGGCCCCAGCGCGTGCCTACTGACCAAAAATGTAACTCAAAAGGCCATTATGAACTGATGAAAATTAAATTTAATCCGATGAAAAGAAAGAGGACGAAGAGATTATCAATTTTACGGAATTTGTTCGATGAATGGTCACCCATGCCTCCCGTAATCGACAATTGAAGTCTGAGGTAAAAACAGGGTTTCTAGGCAAGTTTTGGGCAAAATGCAAATGAAATGGTAAAAAGAGTTTTTACTCCTATTTATTTCACTTTTTACTTTTTATTTTAATATTTTATATTATTTAAATTCATTTTATCCAAAACCTAAAGGTATAATGGTCTCGTGAGTCTTTTGTTTTCTCACAGATAGAAGAATTGGAACCCTGAACAATGAAATATGGAGATTTTTCGTGATTTGTTTTTATATTTTTTCATGTACAAGTACTTTTTAGGGTTTTTCAGGAAAACCTTGAGCCTAGTCTTTGTTCGTTCTCGTTCTCTAAAATCGATGAGAATGCAACCGAGTATACTTTTTCCATCTTTTCGTACTCGTCATGGTAACACGAAAAGCGAAACCCATGGAGTATCCTTTAAGCTCTTTTCGTGCTCCATAAAAAATGAAAAGATTGCCGAGCGACCTTGTTCTTTTCACGCTCGTAAAAGTATTTGGAGAAAAAATTTGATGGGCGATAGTTTAACACTCTTTTGGTCCCTTCAAACTACTTTATGAAAAAGGAACTGAGAGAGTTCTCTTTTAGTGTTTTTTCAGACTCTCAAAACATGAAAAACGCCCAAGTTTTCTATCTTTGGACTCGTTAAACAAACATCAAAAGACCCATACGGGACCAAACCACTCCTTCTTAGGGTTCCTTAAACATACTCCGAGGGGCTCGTCTAAAGGATGAGATTACATCAACAAGAATATGTTATCCTCCTCAAGCTTGCGTAAAAATAAAGAGGTACTCGCCATAAATGGTGGGGGAATATTTGGGAAAGAAATGTGTCTTTGTATTTGTGTTAGTGGTAGTAATAGTTTCTCTTGAACATGACACTCCCGTTCATCATTTGAATCTGGGTTGGGAAATCCATTTGTCTCTCATCTGTCTTTCTTCAAGTTCATATCTTGGGTCATCTTTGAGTCAATGCTACCAAGACCATTGTCGTGTCTTTCATATGTGCAAGAGAAGTCCAAACAAGCCCTCTATTGAGTCAACCATCTGCAATTGTCAATTCCTACCATGTCGGCCTTCCCTATGTTAGTGACATATTTCTTTCCCATAAAATCATTATCATTTTATTACATGTCTCCTTGATCACATGTTTAGGTTTTCATTGAATCTATTATTGTTTCTTTGACTTTGGTTGGTTTGTGTCATTGTAAATCTAATCTCACAAGAGCCCCAGAGCGAAGAAGGGACAACAAAGATATAAGGAAGTGATATCTAAAGGTGTGTCATCCATTCCTTCTTTGGAAGTAAATTCAATGATAGTAACTTAGGGAAAGCATCATGTACTGTCTTGTTTTGTTCTAGATCCATGTGGATCTAGGGAGATTAGTTAATGTCCACATTCACTGATTTATCCAATAAAAGTCGTATATATATGTATATGTATATGTATGTATGCATGCATGTATGTATGTATGTATTCTTCATGAATTGAAAGGACCTGTAGCATTTTGTTTGGAAAAGGTTGTTTATCACTTGCTTAACTCTAAAAAAATGGTCATTTGCACATTTTGAAAAATTAAAGGGTTTAAACTTATGAGCTCAAAGTGTGTATTGAAGAAATGGAAGAAGGTGAGGGAGCCTCCAATAATGATAAAGAGGCCAAAGGCCAGAATACCATAGTTGGCAATGCAGAGACAAAATCCAATGGACGCAAGGGCTAATGGGAGAAAGAAACATTGATAGAAACTGTAAGAAGCCTGAAAATAAAAGTGCAGAGATACACAGAAGACAATGAGAGGTTGTTGACAGAGAAAATTCAGATACATGCTCGATTGTTGCAGAGCTTAAATCAGTTGCAAGGACAAGCAAAGAATGGCTCAAGACATGAGGAAGGAGGAAGGTATCATGAAAGAAGAGATGATCATGGAAGATCTGGTTTATCCAGAAGTGATAGAAGAGATCATAGACACCTCCTTACTCAATAAGAAAATGTTATGCATCTGAATATTCCATAAGCAGTCTAGAGGTGTCTCCTATTAGTCACCAAAGAAGGAGACACAAAGTGAAAAGTTTGCAAGGAGAGATGAGGAAGCTCAAGCGACCATCCTTTGATGGCGAAATAGAAAGGAAAGATGATGTTGAATCCTAGTTGCTTGGACTCAAGAGATATTTCCAATTGCATAAATATTCATCAAACCTAGAAGCCATAATTTCCACCTACCATTTACATGGGAAAGATGCTATGTGGTGGGACCAACTGAAGCAAGTTGAACATATTAATGAGAATAGGATTACTTGGAATAAGTTCAAGAAGTATTTTCAGAAGGAGTACCTCTCAGAGAATTTATATGACAAGAAAATGCAGGAGTTCTTTTAACTCAGGCTGGGAAGCATGTCCATGGAAGAATATGAGAATAAGTTCTTGGGGTTGTTAAAGTATGTGGGGTTTATAAATGATGAAAAGGTGAAAATACAAAGGTTTTTGAGTAGAATGCCATCCTTTTATAACTAAAATATTTGGTATGATGAGCCCAAGGCCTTGACTGAGACCATCAGGAAGGCTAAGTAATTGTATGAGCAAGTCCAGGGTAGAGAATCCATGCAGAAATCTTGGAAGGATAAGAAGAAGGAGAAGTATGATCAGAGGAAGAAGGGATTCAAACCTCCTTTGAATAGAAATGAGCCTAATACAAATCATCAAGATCAGTATTCCAAGGATGAATTCAAGAAAAAAGCTTCCTTGGGAAAAAGGGGAAGACCACCAATCTAATGTTGGGGATGCAAAGAAGATCACCTAGATTTCCCTCACTGAAAGGGCAGAGTGAAGACTGTGCACAAAATATAAGAAGATACAATAGTAGAAGACATGGGAAGGATTTATGCAGCCTTAGATGATCGACAAGCAGAGTACCAACACAATATGATCGAGGTGGAAGGCAAGATCATTAATTGAAGTGTTGCTATTTTAATTGATTTAGGAGCAAGTCATTGTTACATTAATCCTAATATAGTGGATAGATTTCATTTGGAGAAAAGGAAGCTTGGGAAATCAAGTTTGGTTTAGCTAGCCACTGGAACCAAAAGGAGAATCCATGATATGGTTAGAGGTTGTGCCATAAGTCTCAATGGTGTGAATACTAGTGTTGATCTAAATATCATACCATTGGGATCTTATGATATTCTAATTGGAATGGATTGTTTGGAAAATCATCACGATGTGCTAGATTGTCATATAAATACATTTACATGTCTTGATGGAGATGGAAAACAGAGCACTATGAAAGGTGTACCAAGACCCATCTCTATAAGGGAGATTTCAACCTCACAGCTGAAGATATGTTTCAGAAAAGGGTGTCAGTTGTATGCAGCCCATGTGGAGGAGATAGAAAAGACAAAGGGGCCAAGCCTTGAATATTTTACGGTACTACAATAATTTGAATATGTATTCTAGAAAATACCAAGGTTTCCACCAAAAAGGGAAATAGATTTCTCTATTGATTTAGTGCCATGAGCTACCCCGATGTCAAAAACACCTTACTGTATGAGCCCACCAAAGTTAAAATAATTACAAATGTAGTTGGAGGAATTGTTGAAAAAAGGATAAATACACCCATGTGTTTTGCCTTGGGGAGCACCAATACTGTTTGTCAAAAAGAAAGATGGAACCTTGAGGTTGTGTGTTGAATTTTGATAGCTGAATAAGTCTACTATAAAGAACCAGTATTCTTTACCAATAATTGATGACCTCTTTGATCAGATAAGAGGAGCAAATATATTTTCAAAGATAGACTTGAGATCGAGATGCCATCAGGTAAGAATCAAAGAACAAGTTATTCATAAGACAACTTTTAGAACCAGGTATGGGAATTATGAATTTGTAGTGGTGACATTTGGATTGTCCAATGCACCAACTGTTTTTATGTGCTTAATGAATGACATATTTAGAGATTACTTGGATACATTTTTCATAGTATTCCTGGATGACATACTTGTCTTTTCTAAGTCAGAGGAAGAGCATGAACATCACCTAAGATTGGTATTGAAAGTGTTGAGGGAACATCAGTTTTATGCCAAGCTGAGTAAGTGTTGTTTTTATCAAGAGTAGATCAATTACTTAGGGCACATTATTTCAGAACATGGTATAACAGTGGATCCAGAGCATATTTAATACATTAGAGGATGGCCAGTGCCCATGTATGTGTTAGAAGTCAAATATTTTATGGGGTTAATTGGTTACTACAGAAGGTTTATAGTAGGGTTCTCTAAGATTTGTCATCCCATCACTTCTTTGCAAAAGAGGGTAATTAAATTTGAATGGACATCTGAATGTGAAGATAACTTTAACTTATTGAAGGAGTTACTCCTTAGTGAACCTGTGTTAAATATTGTTGACCCAAATGAAAGTTTTGTGGTATGTACAGATGCAGGAAAGGAAGGACTTGGTGGAGTGCTCAGTCAAAATGGACATGTCATTGGTTATAAGTCCAGAAAGCTTAAAGAACATGAGAGGAACTATGCCACACATGACTTGGAGCTTTCTTCCATGGTTCACACATTGAATTTGTGGAGGCATTATCTCATGAGAAAGATATTTGAATTGAGAACATACCATAGTGGTCTGAAGTATCTTTTTGAACAACCATCTTTGAATACTAGGAAAACAAGATGGCTGGAAATTTTAAGTGAATATGACTTTGATATCAAGCATATCAAAGAATAGAAAATAAAGTTGTCGATGCACTTAGTAGAAGAGTGCATCTGATGCATGCTACAACTTTTAGTATGCATCATTCAGACTTGAAGAGAAAATTTTTAGATGTTTTTGTTATAGATCAACATTACCTACAGGTAAAGTAAAGATCATAGTAAGAGGATGTACAACAGCAAATGAAAGAGTATGAGATAAAGGAAGATGGCTTACTTATGCATAAAAATATAATTTATGTTCCTAGTTACAGAGAACTTAGGACTTTGGTATTAAAATAAATGCATAATGTTCCATATGTCCCAGATCCAGGTTACAATAAAACAATTACAATAGTAAGAAGCCAATTCTTTTGGCTGGGGAAGAAAAAGGATGTTGCTGATTACATTGCCATATGTATGGAATTTCAGAGAGTGAAGGCTGAGCATAGACACCCAACAGGTTTGCTACTGTTGGGACCTAATTCTGCACCCCTGACCCTCCTGCCTCATTTCCCCTATACCTTCTTGAAAATCATTCCTCTTCTGGTTGGTTAAGTCGGTTTCCCATGACTAGATAACTTGGTTTTTCATCATTATCTTTCTTGATTGATTCTTTGCACACATTGTTTATCTTTTCTTGAAGGATAATTTCATGTCATGATTTGGTTCAAAATACATGTCCTCATGTTTTCCATTGATTGAGCGTACATCAAGTCCTCATGTTTTCCATTGATTCACAGTTAGTGGTACTACAACTAAGCAATGTCTATGCTATCCGAAGTCCTACTTTGTTATGTGTATATCTATGAATTCGCCTCTTGGAATGTTATTTCGAATACATTGAATATCAACATATTCCTAGATGTTTAAATATATTAACAGATGCATTAGCTAATTATGTGTTAGACAGACATTTGAGACACATGTAAATCCAATCACAATTCACATTAAAGAAAGTAAGCCGGTAGAAGCCTCCTGTAAATATATAATGATAAAAGTGTTTTACAAAAAGTGTTTTCTGTCCGAAAACCAAAATATCAAAATATGAAGCCCATGGATTCTACAAAATGGCATCAAGGATGATGCTCATGGTAGCACACTGTTGCCTGTGCTACCCTACGAAGTAGTTGACTAAGAGAATCAGATATGCCTACAGTATGATGCTGATAACGTCTCAGAATTTCATCGATGGAGATATCCGAGATATATGCGGTCAATCCATCTAGGTTCTGCTTAACTGCCTCATAGTCTTTAACATCCCATCCTTCTACCATAACTACTTCCCCTCGTCTCTGAATAGGGGATGTACCTGGAGGTCGGTGTGGCCCTACATCTTCATTGTCAAAATATTTTGATTAGTCTTTGGATTGAAAGCATAAAAAACATATTATATTTTAAAATTCACAAAAAACATCATAAAAACAAAACATTTTTCTTACCTACGTCTCCCCACTGAAATCCCTCAGGTAGAACCAAGTTAGGGTTGCCTCTAAAATCTAACTCGGCATATGCATAATCATCCACCATCAAGATCTGGGGCCTCATCCAGTCAAATAATGCATCATTGTATTTAATGATGGGGCCCGCTACATGTCGAGCCATGAGTTCGCACCACCTCTTCATCTTTGCGTTTCGTGGGGCTGATATGCCCCACTCTACCTGTAAACATAAATGGGGGACCCTCTCTAAAAATAAAGACACCAAAATAGATCCATACCCGAATTGTTTCAGGTCCCCCTTCTTGCATTTGGTTAGTTGAGTCTTCATTCTGCGAAGGACTCCGTCGCTCCATCTGAAAACCCTAGGTTCCATGCACTCCACGACATATTGAAAATAGATTTTGAGGGCCATGTGAAGAGATTCACTCCCCTCCATACATGCAATGGTAAAAATAATGTTCCGGAGGGGTAAATCTCGGAAACCTATGATGGCAAATTTTCCCTTGCATCTCTCTGCCCCAGGATCACAGTATCGACGGAGATACTTGCTCATTGGTAAACCACCACCTCTACCTCCTATCAAAGTCACATGAGATCCACGATGAGATAACCACGTCAAGAAATATATATATTTGATATCTAAGGATAGTACGTGGGCACCTACATGAAACACCTACTGATCCACATCCCACATGTGGACCAAATACTTCAGTAACCTCAATTGGGCTCTCATGCCCTGTATAATAAAAAATTTCAGTAAACCACATTGTCGGAGAGCATTCATAGTGCCTAGGTCATTCAAAGCATCATGTTCATCATCTTCGTGCTCCCGCTCCCTCCACTCCATCATTTTGACAATCAAATACCTACATTGGGAAAATAAAAGGGAGTTAGCATCCTCATTTGTTGATTTGGGAAATTTCTATTGGCTAAAACGCATAAAGATTTTTTTTGGTTTTCGGCTGCCACAAACATAGATTTTACACAATGTATTGTTTCCCCAGGTGAGCCACAAGGCACCTACAGAAATCATTTATTTCCACAGGTCCCGATACTGGTCACCCGTGGCGGCCCCAGCGCGTGCCTACTGACCAAAAATGTAACTCAAAAGGCCATTATGAACTGATGAAAATTAAATTTAATCCGATGAAAAGAAAGAGGACGAAGAGATTATCAATTTTACGGAATTTGTTCGATGAATGGTCACCCATGCCTCCCGTAATCGACAATTGAAGTCTGAGGTAAAAACAGGGTTTCTAGGCAAGTTTTGGGCAAAATGCAAATGAAATGGTAAAAAGAGTTTTTACTCCTATTTATTTCACTTTTTACTTTTTATTTTAATATTTTATATTATTTAAATTCATTTTATCCAAAACCTAAAGGTATAATGGTCTCGTGAGTCTTTTGTTTTCTCACAGATAGAAGAATTGGAACCCTGAACAATGAAATATGGAGATTTTTCGTGATTTGTTTTTATATTTTTTCATGTACAAGTACTTTTTAGGGTTTTTCAGGAAAACCTTGAGCCTAGTCTTTGTTCGTTCTCGTTCTCTAAAATCGATGAGAATGCAACCGAGTATACTTTTTCCATCTTTTCGTACTCGTCATGGTAACACGAAAAGCGAAACCCATGGAGTATCCTTTAAGCTCTTTTCGTGCTCCATAAAAAATGAAAAGATTGCCGAGCGACCTTGTTCTTTTCACGCTCGTAAAAGTATTTGGAGAAAAAATTTGATGGGCGATAGTTTAACACTCTTTTGGTCCCTTCAAACTACTTTATGAAAAAGGAACTGAGAGAGTTCTCTTTTAGTGTTTTTTCAGACTCTCAAAACATGAAAAACGCCCAAGTTTTCTATCTTTGGACTCGTTAAACAAACATCAAAAGACCCATACGGGACCAAACCACTCCTTCTTAGGGTTCCTTAAACATACTCCGAGGGGCTCGTCTAAAGGATGAGATTACATCAACAAGAATATGTTATCCTCCTCAAGCTTGCGTAAAAATAAAGAGGTACTCGCCATAAATGGTGGGGGAATATTTGGGAAAGAAATGTGTCTTTGTATTTGTGTTAGTGGTAGTAATAGTTTCTCTTGAACATGACACTCCCGTTCATCATTTGAATCTGGGTTGGGAAATCCATTTGTCTCTCATCTGTCTTTCTTCAAGTTCATATCTTGGGTCATCTTTGAGTCAATGCTACCAAGACCATTGTCGTGTCTTTCATATGTGCAAGAGAAGTCCAAACAAGCCCTCTATTGAGTCAACCATCTGCAATTGTCAATTCCTACCATGTCGGCCTTCCCTATGTTAGTGACATATTTCTTTCCCATAAAATCATTATCATTTTATTACATGTCTCCTTGATCACATGTTTAGGTTTTCATTGAATCTATTATTGTTTCTTTGACTTTGGTTGGTTTGTGTCATTGTAAATCTAATCTCACAAGAGCCCCAGAGCGAAGAAGGGACAACAAAGATATAAGGAAGTGATATCTAAAGGTGTGTCATCCATTCCTTCTTTGGAAGTAAATTCAATGATAGTAACTTAGGGAAAGCATCATGTACTGTCTTGTTTTGTTCTAGATCCATGTGGATCTAGGGAGATTAGTTAATGTCCACATTCACTGATTTATCCAATAAAAGTCGTATATATATGTATATGTATATGTATGTATGCATGCATGTATGTATGTATGTATTCTTCATGAATTGAAAGGACCTGTAGCATTTTGTTTGGAAAAGGTTGTTTATCACTTGCTTAACTCTAAAAAAATGGTCATTTGCACATTTTGAAAAATTAAAGGGTTTAAACTTATGAGCTCAAAGTGTGTATTGAAGAAATGGAAGAAGGTGAGGGAGCCTCCAATAATGATAAAGAGGCCAAAGGCCAGAATACCATAGTTGGCAATGCAGAGACAAAATCCAATGGACGCAAGGGCTAATGGGAGAAAGAAACATTGATAGAAACTGTAAGAAGCCTGAAAATAAAAGTGCAGAGATACACAGAAGACAATGAGAGGTTGTTGACAGAGAAAATTCAGATACATGCTCGATTGTTGCAGAGCTTAAATCAGTTGCAAGGACAAGCAAAGAATGGCTCAAGACATGAGGAAGGAGGAAGGTATCATGAAAGAAGAGATGATCATGGAAGATCTGGTTTATCCAGAAGTGATAGAAGAGATCATAGACACCTCCTTACTCAATAAGAAAATGTTATGCATCTGAATATTCCATAAGCAGTCTAGAGGTGTCTCCTATTAGTCACCAAAGAAGGAGACACAAAGTGAAAAGTTTGCAAGGAGAGATGAGGAAGCTCAAGCGACCATCCTTTGATGGCGAAATAGAAAGGAAAGATGATGTTGAATCCTAGTTGCTTGGACTCAAGAGATATTTCCAATTGCATAAATATTCATCAAACCTAGAAGCCATAATTTCCACCTACCATTTACATGGGAAAGATGCTATGTGGTGGGACCAACTGAAGCAAGTTGAACATATTAATGAGAATAGGATTACTTGGAATAAGTTCAAGAAGTATTTTCAGAAGGAGTACCTCTCAGAGAATTTATATGACAAGAAAATGCAGGAGTTCTTTTAACTCAGGCTGGGAAGCATGTCCATGGAAGAATATGAGAATAAGTTCTTGGGGTTGTTAAAGTATGTGGGGTTTATAAATGATGAAAAGGTGAAAATACAAAGGTTTTTGAGTAGAATGCCATCCTTTTATAACTAAAATATTTGGTATGATGAGCCCAAGGCCTTGACTGAGACCATCAGGAAGGCTAAGTAATTGTATGAGCAAGTCCAGGGTAGAGAATCCATGCAGAAATCTTGGAAGGATAAGAAGAAGGAGAAGTATGATCAGAGGAAGAAGGGATTCAAACCTCCTTTGAATAGAAATGAGCCTAATACAAATCATCAAGATCAGTATTCCAAGGATGAATTCAAGAAAAAAGCTTCCTTGGGAAAAAGGGGAAGACCACCAATCTAATGTTGGGGATGCAAAGAAGATCACCTAGATTTCCCTCACTGAAAGGGCAGAGTGAAGACTGTGCACAAAATATAAGAAGATACAATAGTAGAAGACATGGGAAGGATTTATGCAGCCTTAGATGATCGACAAGCAGAGTACCAACACAATATGATCGAGGTGGAAGGCAAGATCATTAATTGAAGTGTTGCTATTTTAATTGATTTAGGAGCAAGTCATTGTTACATTAATCCTAATATAGTGGATAGATTTCATTTGGAGAAAAGGAAGCTTGGGAAATCAAGTTTGGTTTAGCTAGCCACTGGAACCAAAAGGAGAATCCATGATATGGTTAGAGGTTGTGCCATAAGTCTCAATGGTGTGAATACTAGTGTTGATCTAAATATCATACCATTGGGATCTTATGATATTCTAATTGGAATGGATTGTTTGGAAAATCATCACGATGTGCTAGATTGTCATATAAATACATTTACATGTCTTGATGGAGATGGAAAACAGAGCACTATGAAAGGTGTACCAAGACCCATCTCTATAAGGGAGATTTCAACCTCACAGCTGAAGATATGTTTCAGAAAAGGGTGTCAGTTGTATGCAGCCCATGTGGAGGAGATAGAAAAGACAAAGGGGCCAAGCCTTGAATATTTTACGGTACTACAATAATTTGAATATGTATTCTAGAAAATACCAAGGTTTCCACCAAAAAGGGAAATAGATTTCTCTATTGATTTAGTGCCATGAGCTACCCCGATGTCAAAAACACCTTACTGTATGAGCCCACCAAAGTTAAAATAATTACAAATGTAGTTGGAGGAATTGTTGAAAAAAGGATAAATACACCCATGTGTTTTGCCTTGGGGAGCACCAATACTGTTTGTCAAAAAGAAAGATGGAACCTTGAGGTTGTGTGTTGAATTTTGATAGCTGAATAAGTCTACTATAAAGAACCAGTATTCTTTACCAATAATTGATGACCTCTTTGATCAGATAAGAGGAGCAAATATATTTTCAAAGATAGACTTGAGATCGAGATGCCATCAGGTAAGAATCAAAGAACAAGTTATTCATAAGACAACTTTTAGAACCAGGTATGGGAATTATGAATTTGTAGTGGTGACATTTGGATTGTCCAATGCACCAACTGTTTTTATGTGCTTAATGAATGACATATTTAGAGATTACTTGGATACATTTTTCATAGTATTCCTGGATGACATACTTGTCTTTTCTAAGTCAGAGGAAGAGCATGAACATCACCTAAGATTGGTATTGAAAGTGTTGAGGGAACATCAGTTTTATGCCAAGCTGAGTAAGTGTTGTTTTTATCAAGAGTAGATCAATTACTTAGGGCACATTATTTCAGAACATGGTATAACAGTGGATCCAGAGCATATTTAATACATTAGAGGATGGCCAGTGCCCATGTATGTGTTAGAAGTCAAATATTTTATGGGGTTAATTGGTTACTACAGAAGGTTTATAGTAGGGTTCTCTAAGATTTGTCATCCCATCACTTCTTTGCAAAAGAGGGTAATTAAATTTGAATGGACATCTGAATGTGAAGATAACTTTAACTTATTGAAGGAGTTACTCCTTAGTGAACCTGTGTTAAATATTGTTGACCCAAATGAAAGTTTTGTGGTATGTACAGATGCAGGAAAGGAAGGACTTGGTGGAGTGCTCAGTCAAAATGGACATGTCATTGGTTATAAGTCCAGAAAGCTTAAAGAACATGAGAGGAACTATGCCACACATGACTTGGAGCTTTCTTCCATGGTTCACACATTGAATTTGTGGAGGCATTATCTCATGAGAAAGATATTTGAATTGAGAACATACCATAGTGGTCTGAAGTATCTTTTTGAACAACCATCTTTGAATACTAGGAAAACAAGATGGCTGGAAATTTTAAGTGAATATGACTTTGATATCAAGCATATCAAAGAATAGAAAATAAAGTTGTCGATGCACTTAGTAGAAGAGTGCATCTGATGCATGCTACAACTTTTAGTATGCATCATTCAGACTTGAAGAGAAAATTTTTAGATGTTTTTGTTATAGATCAACATTACCTACAGGTAAAGTAAAGATCATAGTAAGAGGATGTACAACAGCAAATGAAAGAGTATGAGATAAAGGAAGATGGCTTACTTATGCATAAAAATATAATTTATGTTCCTAGTTACAGAGAACTTAGGACTTTGGTATTAAAATAAATGCATAATGTTCCATATGTCCCAGATCCAGGTTACAATAAAACAATTACAATAGTAAGAAGCCAATTCTTTTGGCTGGGGAAGAAAAAGGATGTTGCTGATTACATTGCCATATGTATGGAATTTCAGAGAGTGAAGGCTGAGCATAGACACCCAACAGGTTTGCTACTGTTGGGACCTAATTCTGCACCCCTGACCCTCCTGCCTCATTTCCCCTATACCTTCTTGAAAATCATTCCTCTTCTGGTTGGTTAAGTCGGTTTCCCATGACTAGATAACTTGGTTTTTCATCATTATCTTTCTTGATTGATTCTTTGCACACATTGTTTATCTTTTATTGAAGGATAATTGCATGTCGTGATTTGGTTCAAAATACATGTGCTCATGTTTTCCATTGATTGAGCGTACATCAAGTCCTCATGTTTTCCATTGATTGAGCGTACGGGAAGTTTTCAAAAGAAAAATGAAACAATTCAGAGAAATCGATTTTGGGCTTAGATTATGCACAAACAGCTAGGTTATATTTTCAATGATAGAGATCCAATAATTAGTTCAGATCGACGACTCTCATGCATTCAGAGTGTCAAAATCGTGCAGGGTTTAACATCAATCGCGAACCCCTGAAGGGTTGGAGCCCAGAACTGCCACGTCACTTTGGGAGGTCATGCATCCAAGAGATATCCATACTATACATTCAAAAAATTTTGAAGAGCCGAATAACCGAAGAGCCGAAGAAACGAATAGTCGAAGAGTCGGAGAGCTGAAGCTCAGAAGTGCCAGAGTGGGCCCTCACTGCCACGTCACTTCGTGAGTTTGTTCATCTGGGAGGTTTTTCTTCAAGACAATCATAGAGCCCAGAAGTCCTGAAGTGCTGAAGAGAAGTGGAAATCATCGATCATGACATCTGGCACTCATTTCATGTTATTTGGGTTACGTCATCCGCTCATTTCTGGGTGACATGTGTAACTCTCTTTTTATGACACGTCAGCACAGTGATGTCATATGGACACATTAGTTCTGAGAGATTATCATTCCGGGGGATTTCAACTCACAACAAACACGAACCTTCAAAGCCCTGAAGCACCGGAGCCCCCAAAATCCTGAAGTATTTAAATGTTAAAGATGACTTAATCTTGGGTTGATTAGAGTAAGATAAGCATGAGATAATGACTCCACAAGATTAACACTCCAGGATATTTTCATCTAGAGTAAACCCAGTTATCCGAAGCTCTAAAGTACCGAAGTGACGAAGACACGTGGCACTCGTTAGTTGATATGTGTGGCATTCATCCAGTGATGACATGTGGCACCCATCTATTGAGACACATGGCACTCATTTCAAGCATATTTCGATCTGTCATCTGCACTACTTCAAGTGACACGTGTCACCCTTCTTCCCATGACATGTCAGCAATATGAAATCAAGCCACCACGTCATATTTGGGAGATCATTCTCAGGGATATTTCCAAGCACAATATTTAATAGATTCCCGAACCTCGAAGAGCCGGATTCCTGAAGTCCCGAAATGATGAAGGTTAAAAGTAATCTCGAGTTAATAAGTGATTAGTGTTGGATAATGACTCTGAGTGGTTTTTCCTATGGAGGATATGCATCCTCTTCACTCCAAAGCCTCTGAATGACAAATTTCCAAAGTGGCTCACCCACATTTATTGCACATTTGAAAGTTTTAAAAAGGGGCGCCAAACAAGAATGTGGAAACTACACGTCCAGACTCCAGAAAAGCACCATATGACTTACTTCTATCCTCCAAGAGATAAGTTGTGGGAAAAACACTCCCAATAATTTCAATTGTCTCTAGTGGCCTCCTCCAGTGCACATGCTTACCAATGATCAATACAAAACTTGATTTCGTCGCTCCTAGTCATTTCTGTCAGATATCAGTTTGCTCCAATGCATGAATCAGTCTAGTTTCATTGGTAGTAGCAATTTTAATTGTTTAGTTAAAGACCCTTTTAGTTCAAGGAATAATAAGTGGTCTTTTATGTGTGATAAGAACCACTCTCTTTGAATAAGTCAAGCTCATAGTATTCCTTAATATACTCTAGCAGTGTGTTTAGTTAAGTTAATTAGTTGTTTTACAACTAGTAGAGTTAAGCCTCAATCCCAAATTGATGCAGGAGCATCGTAAGCAACCAACCAAATGAGCATAAAGGCGGAAGACAGCTGGAGGAGCGCAACACACATTTTACACGTTTTGAAATGTTTTGAAAGTTTAAAAGAGCAGATATTAATGTAATATATAGGAGGTGTACTTACATTTATATATGGCTGTTGTAAACAGATCGTGGGCGATTTCCTCTGATCTGTCAATGTAAAAGGAATTTAAGCCTAGTTAATGAAAGTAGGTAGATTTGAATTAAGAGATTAGACAATTTAGAAGAGTAGGAGGGAAAACGGATATAGACACCCTCACCCTTGTATCATTTGTAACTTTTGATTATCATTCAGATTTTCATAAGCTGGAGAGCTGTAGCAGAGAGTTGTAGAGAAGAACCCATGTATAGGAGTAATTGAGTTAATATATGAAGCTTTGACTCAGATTTCATGGTGTTATGATGTTTACTATTTACATATGCTAAATGGTATGCTTACAGTTGTTTTATTCTCTCTGTTGTGCCTTTGTTGTTATTCTGTGTTGAATGAATGATTTCATGTTGAATGTATGAAGTCTGAGAGAAAAAGAGAATGAGTTTCATTTATTTCTCTTCCTGAGAGAAATTCCTACAAAGAGTGCATTGAAACGTCCGCAAGGTGTGCATTGACAAGGGTTCTGAGTTTTATCTCAGAAAACTTAGGAGGGATACTGTTGTTCTCATTCCAGCAGAAGTGCAGGTGAAGCATAGAAGCCATGCAATGTGTGCGTAGGCTAGTCAAGGCTTTAGAACTTATCAACTGAGGTTGAAGGGGAAGAGAGTGTTGTTGCAGAAAGTTCACAAAGTCGAAGAATCAAATAACCAGGAGTTATTTGGAATTTTTCCACAAGGAGTGCGTGCATGAGTCCTTTTGAGAAACTTGAGTTTGCAAGAGAAAGATCAGGAGGATTAGTACCTTTGAAGTATTCAAAGGGAGGAAGCGAAATTATCACGCAGAAGCTAAGATCCAGCGGAAGAATGCTAGTCTATTTCACAGAAGTTATCAAGGAGGAAAGGAGCAGTTGAAATTCTCCATGGAGGACTCACGAAGTTGCGAGGATTGTAGGATCCAAAGGAGCTGCAAGGTGGATAAGGATTGGACGAACCCATCACTTTGGTATCAGGTATCAATGTGGACCGTTGATCATGATCTATTTTGAGCATTAGATCATTTTGGGGATTCAGAGTTCGTAGGTCCGGAGTGTAAGCCAAAAATCCTTAGTCACTCTAACTCTCGAATCATGAGAAGGATTGTTAAGTGTGGAATTTCAGGATTTCGGTAATTCAAGATTTGGAATACTGAAAATCCTGATGACAAGGAGCCAAGGGCCTTTGCATTGAAAACCCTAAAGTTGTGAAACCCGAAATATCCTTGAAGTGGCATTTCGGCATTCCCATTGACAAGAGACCGAGCACTTCATGGTGAAAACCATGAAGTCACGAAACGTGACTTGCCTTTGGAGCATAAACTTTAGCATTTCGGCATATCGGAGTTTCAAATACCGGGAGGTTGAAGGAGCAATATTTGTCGTGGAGGATTCATGAAATTGTGAATCGTGAAGTCTCGAAGAAGTGCATACAGGTAAGGTTTCGGGGAAATCCCCGAAAGGGGCATTTTGGTATTTCAGCTACCAGAAGATGCATGGATGAGAATTTAGAACTCTTGACCCACAAGATCTTGAAAGGATCTGAGCCGTTGGATCAGGGAGGTTCACAGCCGTTGATATTTCTTAGGAGAAGGAGGACCGAAGTTTCAGGATTTCGATACTTCGGTATTTCAGATACCGGAAGTACGAGAGGAAAAAGAATTTTTGCGTCAGGATTCATGAAGTTCTGAAACACAAATTCCCGAAAGCATAGGAGGAGTAATTCCGGGTCACGAAGACAAGGGTAGATTTCGGCATTTCGGAGGATCGAGAAGCCAAGGAACTCGACATCTAGGTTCACGAAATTGCGAAACCCAAAATCATGATTCAGCAAAGGGCACGATCATATTGTTGGTTAGGAGATTTGGGTTGATGCCTAGTGTTCAATCACGCAGGCATACTCATAAGGACCTGCGGAAAAACACCATTGTGTGTGTGTGGGATTCTCTATGGGGAATCAAAGAGTCAATTTGACTCAAGGGGGCAGGTTTAGAATGATCCTGCGCGGATCTTGGCCCAAGGGTCGGGGGTCTACATCATTTTGGTATCAGAGCTCAGAAAAATTTCTTTGCTTTCTGTAGTGGAGAAGGGAGAAAATTTTATAGCCATGCCACAGAGGAGAAGAGATAGTCCAATGCCTGATCCAGCAGTGGAAAGAGAAATGCATGAATTACGTGCCAAGCTTGATTCCATGGAGACAACACAAAGGCGCACAGTTGACGCTGGAGATATAAAAGAAGCCGAAAGTGAAAATTAAGCTGGAAATGAAGGAGAAGAAGTCACAGTCGAAGATGTTGTAGATGAACTCCTATTCAGGGTTGTTGCTAGGATAGGTACCAGAGAAAAAATGGACATTCTAGTGTATGAGGGAAACTTGGATGTTGAAGAGCTTCTAGACTGGATTAGAGCTCTAGATAAATACTTTGACTATGAGGATGTCGAGGAAGACAAGAAAGTAAAACATATCGTTACTAGACTTAAAGGGCATGCAACACTGTGGTGGGATGAACAACAGGCTGACAGATGCTGCAAAGGAAAGAAGAAAATCAAGAGCTGGGATAGAATGTTTGCAAATATGAAAGACAAATTCATACCCAAGGATTATCAAATCACTCTGTTTCAGAGGATGCATAATTTGAGACAGAAGCTGATGTGAGTGAAAAAATACACTGAAGAATTCTACAAGATAAACATCAGAGCAGGTCATCGGGAAAGTGATGATGAAAAGGTTGCTAGGTACATGAATGGTCTACAATATGACATTCAAGATGAGATGAGCATGATAACCCTTCAGAATGTGGAGGATTCTTATCAGATGGCTCTGAAAGATGAAGAGAATTTGATCCAGAAGCATGGTCAAAGAGGCCGAGGTAGAAGTCAAGCTAGAGGAAAAACAATTGCCCAAGATAGGACCTCAAACTCAACATGAGAGAGGAGGAAGCTCACAGAGAGGGAAGTATGCTGATAGAAATACTTTTCCTCGAGCCAGAGGAAGAGGAAGAGGCAGAGGCGGTGAAGTGAAATGCTTTGTCTATGGAAAAATTGGACATAAATCCTATGAGTGTCCATATAGGAAGAAATATGGTGGTGAGACTCACATTACCGAAGCTCAAGGATGGAATGTTGAGGTAGAAGACGCTGAGGATGGAAGATCTTTGATGATGAATAAAGTTCTCTTGAAGCTAGAGAAGGAGGTAGAGAACCCAGCCCAAAGAAATAGTCTGTTTCAGACTGCTTGCAAGACCAAAGACAGAGTATGCAAAGTCATAGTGGACAATCATAGCATAGACAATCTCGTTTCTACAGAGATGGTAGAAAATCTAGAGCTGGAGACTGTTGTACATCCGAGCCCATACAAAGTTTCATGGCTACAAAAAGGACATCAGGTAAATGTCACTAAACAATGTTTAGTTGAGTTTAAAATAGGAGGATATAAAGATGAAATATTATGTGATGTCATTCCCATGGATGTTTGTCATCTATTGCTGGGTAGATCGTGGCAATATGACAGAAATGTGATTCATGATGTGAGAAAGAGCACATACACCCTGGAGAAGAATTGGAGGATGCACATGTTGTTTCCGATTAAGGATAAAGAAGTGAAACTAGAGGTGAGCAACACTGTACTTCTCATGAGTGGGAAGGAACTTCTTAATGAGGTTAAGAAGAAGGAAGAAACACAATTTATTGTGGCCAGGAAGCCTAGAATTGTTTTGACCAGTATAAGAGTGGATGATTTACCAGAGGAAATCCAGAATTTGTTGGAAGAGTTTGCTGATATAGTAGTGGATGAACTACCTTGTTCGTTGCCACCGATCATGAGTATAAGCCATCACATTGATCTTATACTTGGAGCCAGTTTACCAAACAAAGCAGCGTACATATTGACGCCATAGGAGAATGAGGAAGTTAAGAGGCAGGTCCAGGATTTAATGTACAAATGATTGATTCGAGAGAGCTTGAGTCTCTGCGCTGTTCCAACAATGCTCGGCCCAAAGAAAGATGGAGGTTGGAGAATGTGTATAGACTCAAGGGAAATCAATAATATTACCATTAGATACAGATTTCCGTTGCCAAGGATGGACGATTTGATGGATTGCTTGAGTGGAGCCAAGTTTTTTTCAAAGATTGTTTTGAAAAGCGGGTATCATCAAATTCGTATGAGGGAATGTGATGAATGGAAGACAAAATTCAAGACAAATGAAGGGATGTATGAATGGATTGTCATGCCATTTTTCTTAACAAATGCACCCAGTACTTTCATGAGATTGATGAATGAAGTCCTGAAAGATTTCATAGGAAAATTCGTCATTGTAGATCTTGACGATATATTAATTTTCAACAAAACAGAAGAAGAGCACTTAAAACATTTAGTTGTAGTAATAAGGAGATTACATCAAGAGAAATTGCTGATAAACATGAAGAAATCATCATTTATGAGGACAAAACTTATTTATTTGGGTTTTGTTATCTCTACAAATGAGCTGAAAATGGATCCAGAAAAGGTAAATGCAATTAAAAATTGACCATCACTGAAAGGTGTGTTTGAAGTTCGAAGCTTCCATGGTTTGGCTAGTTTCTACAGGAAATTCATCCAAAATTTCAGTGGGATTAGCACACCAATGATGGATATGATGAAGAAAATACATAAATCTTTTCACTGGACAGATGAAGTAGAGAAAAGTTTCAATCTGCTAAAGAAGAAGATCACAGAGCAACCAATTTTAGTTTTGCTAGATTTCAACAAGACATTCTAGGTCAAGTGTGATGCAAGTGGATTTGCAATTGGGGCAGTCTTGAGCCAAGACGACAGACTGATTGCATAATTCAGTGAGAAACTGAATGAAGCGAAGGTTAAGTACTTCACATATGATAAAGAATTCTATGCGGTCATACAAGCACTGAAGAAATGGAGACATTATTTGGTTCTTAAAGAGTTTGTTTTGTACAATGATAATCATGCTTTACAATTCGTGACTCAATAGGAGAAGATGAACCAAAACCATGTTAAATGGGTTGAATTCATGCAGAATTTTACTTTTGTGACTAAGCATATTTCTAGAATTGCTAACAAAGTTGCCAATGCTTTGAGCAAGAAATGTTTGCTTATGCAGGAATTCAGAGTCAAGGCTTTAGGTTTTGATAACCTCAAATAAATGTACAAGGATGACCCATAATTTAAGGAAGCGTATGAAGCGTCTGAGAATCCAGTTCTCAAAGACAGAAGCCAGTGGACCGAATACATGATCCATGATGGATTATTATTTAGGGGCAGTCAGCTATGTATTCCAAAATGCTACATGAGGGAGAATCTGCTGAAGGAAAAACATAGTGGTGGATTGGCCAGACACTTTGGTCATGATAAGACATTCTCAAAGATGTTGAATGGCTCATATTTTTGGCCAGGGATGAGGACAGATGTTAAGAAATTTGTGGACAGATGCAGGATTTGTCAACACACAAAAGGGAAAAAGAAGAATACAGGGTTATACCAGCCATTACCCATACCAGAAAGGCCATGGGATGCAATGAGCATGGATTTCATATTGGGACTACCAAGGACACAAAGAGGATGTGATTCAATCTTTGTAGTGGTAGACAGATTTTCCAAGATGTCACATTTCATACCATGCCAGAAAACCAGTGATGCAACTCATCTTGCGAACCTATTTTTCAAATAAGTTGTCAGACTTCACGGCTTGCCAAAGAGTATCATTTCTGATCGGGATACCAAATTCGCTGGACATTTCTGGAGGACCTTATGGAAAAATATGGGGACAAGTTTGTGTTTTAGCTCAACATATCATCCTCAAACGAATGGGAAGACATAATTCATGAACAGAAGCTTGGGAGATTTGTTGAGGAGCTTAGTGATTGAACACCACAGTCAATGGGATCACATTCTGCCACATGAGGAATTTTCTTATAATGATTTGATCAATAGAAGCATAGGGTAGAGTCCATTCCAAATTGTATATGGAATGCATCCAAGGATATTTTCTGAATTGAAAGATTCAGAACAAAATGAATTTAGGAGTGCTAGTGCAGAGGACATTGTAGAAGGGATGAAGGAGCTTCACAGCCAAGTCAAGGAGTGATTGCAGAGTTCAAGCCAAGAGTACAAGTGGAGAGAAGATAAACACAGGCGAGAACTTCAATTTGAAGTTGGTGATCCGATTCTTGCACATCTGAGGAAGGAGAGGTTCCCAAGGGGAACATATAACAAACTGAAGATGAAAAACATTGGACCCTACAGAGTCAAAGAAATTTGGGGCAAACACATATGAGATTGAATTACCCGATGGGGTCAGAATATCACCGATATTCAATGTTGCAGATTTGTACCCTTACAAAGATGAAGAAGCAGGAGCAGAGGGTGAACAGACAGAGGTTCAATGGACAAAACAAATGTCTGTAGCTGAAAAGCCAGAGATGGAAAGCATAATTGACAAGAGGGTTAGCAAAAAGACCAGGAGAAAAGAGTATTTTGAATACTTGGTCAAATGGAAGGGACATCCGGTTGAATATGCCAGTTGGGAAGATGAAGCAAAAATTCATAAGCATGGGCAGACCATCCAAGAGCTCATGAACAGGAGTTCATGAAAATTTTCAAGCGAGGGAGTATGATGTAGGAGCATCGTAAGCAGCCAACCAAACAAGCATAAAGGCGAAAGACAACTGGAGGAGCGCATCACACATTTTACACGTTTTGAAATGTTTTGAAAGTTTAAAAGAGCGGATATTAATGTAATAGCTAGGAGGCATACTTGCATTTATATCTGGCTATTGTAAACAGATCGTGGGCGATTTGCTCTCATCTATCAATGTAAAAGGCATTTAAGCCTAGTTAATGAAAGTAGGTAGATTTGAATTAAGAGATTAGACAGTTTAGAAGAGTAGGAGGGAAAACGGATATAGACACCCTCACCCTTGTATCATTTGTAACTTTTGATTATCATTCAGATTTTCATAAGCTGGAGAGGTGTAGTAGAGAGTTGTAGAGAAGAACCCATGTACAGGAGTAATTGAGTTAATATATGAAGCTTTGACTCAGATTTCATGGTGTTATGATGTTTACTGTTTACATATGTTGAATGATATGCTTACAATTGTTTTATTCTCTCTGTTGTGCCTTTGTTGTTATTCTGTGTTGAATGAATGATTTCATGTTGAATGTATGAAGTCTGAGAGAGAAAGAGAATGAGTTTCAATTGTTTCTCTTCCTGAGAGAAATTCCTGCAAGGAGTGCAGTGAAATGTCCTCAAGGTGTGCGTTGACAAGGGTTCTGAGTTTTATCTCAGAAATCTTAGGAGGGATACTGTTGTTCTCATTCCAGCAGAAGTGCAAGTGAAGCACAGAAGCCATGCAAGGTGTGCACAGGCTAGTCAAGGCCTTAGAACTTATCAACTGAGGTTGAAGGGGAAGAGAGTGTTGTTGCAGAAAGTGCACAGAGTCGAAGAATCAAATAACCAGGATTTATTTGGAAGTTTTCCACAAGTAGTGTGTGCAGGAGTCCTTTTGAGAGACTTGAGTTTGCAAGAGAAAGCTCAGGAGGATTAGTACCTTTGAAGTATTCAAAGGGAGGGAGTGAAATTATCATGTAGAAGCTAAGTTCCAGTGGAAGAATGCTGGTCCATTTCACAGAAGTTATCAAGGAGGAAAGGAGCGGTTGAAATTCTCTGTGGAGGACTCACAAAGTTGCGAGGACCGTAGGATCTAGAGGAGCTGGAAGGTGGATAAGGATTCGATGAACCCATCAATTTGGTATTAGGTATCAACGTGGGCCGTTGATCATGATTTTTTTTGAGCGTCAGAGCATTTCAGGGATTGAGAGTGTAAGCCAAAAATCCTCGGTCACTCTAACTCCGGAATCACTAGAAGGATTGATAAGTGTGTAATTTCAAGATTTCGGTAATTGGGGATTCGGAATACCGAAAATCCTGATGAAAAGGTGCCAGGGGCCTTTGCATTGAAAAACCTAAAGTTGCGAAACCCAAAATATCCTTGAAGTGGCATTTTGGCATTTTGGGGATTGGGGTTTTGACATTCCCATTGATAAGAGACCGGGCACTTCACGGTGAAAACCTCGAAGTCACGAAGCGTGACTTGCCTTCAGAGAAGAAACTTTGGCATTTCGACATATCAGAGTTTTGGATACTGGGAGGTCGAAGGAGCAACATTTGTCACAGAGGATTCACGAAATCACGAATCCTAAAGTCCAGAAGAGGTGAATACAGGTAAGGTTTCGGGGAAATCCCCGAAAGGGGAATTTCGGTATTTTGGCTACCGGAAGATGCATGGGTGAGAATTCAGAACTCTTGACCTATGAGATTCTGAAAGGATTTGAGCCATTGGATTAGGGAGGTTCATAGCCGTTGATCTTGCTTAGGAGAAGGAGGACTGGAGTTTCGAGATTTCAATACTTTGGTATTTCAGATACCGGAAGTATGAGAGGACAAAGAATTTTTGCATCGGGATTCACAAATTTTTGAAATGCAAATTCCCGAAAGCATGGGAGGAGTATTGTTGGGTCACAAAGACAAAGTCATATTTTGGCATTTCGAAGGATTGAGAAGCCAAGGAACCCGACATCTGGGTTCACAAAATCACGAAACCCGAAATCCCAATTTGGCAAAGGGTGTGATCATATTGTTGGTCAGGAGATTTGGGTTGATGCCTAGTGTTTGATCATGCGGGCATACTCATAAGGACTTGTGGAAAAACACCATTGCGTGTGTGTGGGATTCTCTGTGGGGAATCAAAGATTCCATTTGACTCAAGGGGGCAGGTTTAGAACGATCCTACACGGATCTTGGCCTGAGGGTCGGGGGTCTGCATCATAAATGGACGAGATCCTCTGCAACTGTGATAAATATGCAATTCTTATATGTTTTGAGGGTGGCATTTTTGGGGAGAAAAATATCAATACAACAACTGGTTGGACCCATTTTGCGCATGTATGAAAGCTCTCTACCTGGTGAAGATACTATTGATGATAGTGTGTTTGTGTCCAAATTCGTATGTGTTTCTTATCTTGAATGCAATTTTGATTTGTGTGAAGTATATTTATTTTCCTTCAAAAACTATATAACTTTTATTTATTAATATGCGACCTATGATAATAACTATGCTTTGATGAATATTTGTTTGTTGCAACTTGTGGTAATAACTATGTTTTTGGTACATGTTTAATGCTTGGAATGACATTTTAAGACTTAAACTTCTAGCAACAGATTGTTCATTGAATGGTTTGTTGTTTTTCTTTGTTTATTACCTTTATTGTCTCACTTGTATGTCCTTATTGTGCCACCAACCAAGGAGGACCCTCATTTATGTCATTTGGCCAACCAAACCATGCTCATGTCTTCGTAAACTAACCCTTGAACTGATCCATTAATCCAAAAACCAATCATTCATAACTTAAGGTGGCCTAGCTCTGCCCTTTAACATTCAAGTGCAGAATTTAGGACCAACATCTTTTGGTGCCGTTGTCGGGGAACAGAGTAACGAAATATATTTCCTGGGGAGAACAACTATGCTCAGATCTGATATTTGATGGTGAACAAAGACCACACACATTCAGACTGTAGATCATTCACATAGTGACTCCACGGTTAAAGAATCTAGTGGCGACTCCACATTATTAAGAAGTCATATTTCTAGATGAAATCCATCTTGGGTTGGAGGTTTTCTCATTTTAATCTCTGATTTTCCTGGTTTTCCAAATGTTGTTCCTACTATAGATGAATGGCGTGATTACTTGCCCAGATTTAGAGAAGATAAAGATGATAACCCTGCAAATCATTTTCTTGAATTCCATGAGGTCATGCATCAGTTGGGTATACATCATGAAGATGTATTAATGAATATTTTCATGTACTCATTAGAGGGATATGCTCATGAATGGTACCGATTCTTACCTCTTGCTAGAATTTCTTCACTAAAAGAGTTCCATGCAACATTTAACGATCATTGTAAAAGGTTTTTTCCAACCGACTTGCTCTCGAAAATTGTTGTGAGGAGTTTGATTCATATATGCATAATTCTATAGTTGTTTCCTCTAGTAGTATGAATGAGAAGGAAGTTAATGTTAAACAAGTGGGAGAAGATTCATCCCCTTGTGAAATCTTCTCTATTTTTTCTGTTCAGGAGGAAATTTTTATTGATTGTTCTAATGAAAAAAGAGCTGATCAGGATTCTGTAGAAACGTTTGACATTATATCAGATGTCTCTAATAGTGTTTGTTATGATAATATTGATGCTCCAAAAGTTTTCATAGATCAGGCTACTATTATGCATTCAATCTCCCAAGGATCTCATGAAATGGAGGATTTTGAAGTTCAAGTTTCGAGAATTATTAAAGACCAAGCCATCTCTGATAAATCTTCTGATGATGAGGAGTAGAGCTCTACCATGATACAGATGGAACTTCTTAGCAGTGACCTAGTCTATGAAAGTTGTGAAGCATATGCTTTAAAGAATAGTGGAGGAGATGACATTGAAATCCAAAATCAACATCAACTTTATCAACTTAATATACCCATATGCAATAACTATGAATCGAGTCCTCTGAAAAATAA
Source organism: Picea engelmannii (assembly GCA_009831015.1). NCBI lineage: Eukaryota > Viridiplantae > Streptophyta > Pinopsida > Pinales > Pinaceae > Picea > Picea engelmannii. The sequence goes on along the minus strand of ML776759.1, from coordinate 1,470,421 downwards.
TGAAGGAAATATATTGGTTGATGAAAAAAATGGGATGTTTCTTCCAATAGTTGTCTTGACTAGAGGATTTTCATTTTTTTACCTTGAAGTGGATATTACACAGCTGAAATCATGCACATTCATCAACAAAATAAAAAGCATACAACAAACTTACAATTTTGAGGATCAAATTGAAATAAATATTGATGCTTATTATCAAAAGGGGTATGGTTCTCGTGTTTTTTCAAATCTTGTAGCAGTCTTATGCAGTCAAATTGGATTAAATTTTTTTATGTCATTTGTTTTGTGAAGGAAGAATTTCAAAACTTTAAGTATGGGCCTCCAGATTGTAAGTTGTTGCTATATTTTTCAGTTCCTACTATCATATTCATACCTAAAGATGGAGGTCAATTGCATATTCTTAATCAAATCCTTGTATGGCTTGACTAGAAATCTAATTACATATATTATTTTATTTTCAGTTGAGTAGAGTAGGGGTGTGTTGAATAAGCTCATCATTTGAGCAATTCTTTTTCAATTTGTTTATACAGTAGATCAACAATAAGACTCCATATCCCAACAAAGGCACTGGGGTGTAGTTGCGATTTTAAGCTTCATATTGAATAAAGACTCCATATCCCAACAAAGGAATTGGGGTGTAGTTACTATTTTGAACTCCATAGATGAATGGCTGAGAAACAATGGCAGAGATACATGGTTGGTAGACAGAAACAGAGGTAAGAGAAGGAAAGTGGGATCAAGCTACTAAGTTCAAAGGCACTAATCTATTGTTCTTAGCACCTCGCATGGAAGTGATATCCCCAGTTGGAGCCAATGTTGGGACCTATTGGAACACATACAATTCTGAACTTTTGAGCTTTATCATTTTCACCTCATGAAAATATAATTTTACCCAAAGAAAGTGGAAGCTTGGTAAATGACATTTTGATTTTAAATCAATTTCATTACTGGTTAGTTAATAACAAGGTGTGCACGATATCTGTCATTGATGAGTTTTTCCTTTTCGATCGAATGATCCTAATACCTCCAAAGTTTTGGAGCCGCCCGAATTTTAAATAGATAAATCTCTAACATTTGCTTTGGAGCTCCGCGCTTCGGATTTTTCAATAAGTCTTAACAATAAAAAATCCGAAACTTCGAAACCCGAAGGTTTCTGCTCGCAAATTTTCCTAAACCTTTTAAAGGCACAAGTCTTAGGACACGTGTACCTTTTGAGTCTTTCCCGAGTTGACATGTGGCACCCGTTTTTGAAATTTTTATTGGAGGATTTACATGATTGTAAATAACATGTGGCACCTCCCTTTTCTCGACACGTCATCTAGAATGATATCATTTATAACACGTCACTACGGGAGATGAGCCTTCGAGAACTTAAGAAAGAATGAATTCACGAATCACCAAAATATCAAAATGTCGAAGTATTAAACATTAAATAATTAAGTTAATCATGATCAAGAGATAATTAATGACTCTGCAGTTCGGATTTCAGACGTTTCCACTGTATCATATTCTAAAGTTTCTGATGTCCGAACTTCCAAAATACTTAAAATTAACTGCAATTAATTAAGACTTAAAATCAATTACCAGATAATTAATTGTTTCGTAGTTTCGGGTTTCAGGAAGTTCCTCTCGAGATACATTAAAAGTCCTCGAAGTCCGAACTCCATAAACACTTGAAGTTAACACACCATCTTAAACATGATTAATTAAGGTTTTAAAAGTGATTATTCAGAGATTAATCTTTTTTTGGATTCGAGATTCAGGAGGTTCTCACTCTGTCACATCTAAAACTCCCGAAGGCAAACCGTCGAAGTGTTGATGGAATTTATGACTAAGTAAGGATAATGATTCAAACGCATATTGTGGATCGCCAGGTAGACATTTCCATTAATGTTAATAAATTATTTGTCAGTGAATTCATACGAAAATCAATGAATCTGGTTTGAATAAAAGCACTTCGATTTCAAATTCATTTTCACCTTCTGCAATTAGCAAATTTTATCTATTTGAAATACTCACAAATTTTCTCTGCAACAGGTAACTTCACTTTGTTTCCTTAGAAATTATGGAACCATGGAAAATGAAAAAAAATCCTGATGCGTGGGGCGAGGATTCAAACCCAAATGCGAGCATTCTGTCAGACACCATGCTGCGAGACACAAACATGGTTAAAACTTGGACACAGGTTTTTGAGATTCTGGAACATAAAATCATAAAATGTCCAGAGGACTCCATCGAAGAAGAAGATGACTCCTTTACAGCTAAACTTAGACATGTAGCACGTTCAGAGCTGCACAATATAGCCACATGGATGAGGATCATGCCCTATAACGACATGATAAGTTGGGCATTGGAACATGTTGACGTACAGGCCAGGAGCACCATCAACCATAAGAAGGTTTCCATCAACTCTTTCTGACCTAAAAATATGCAAGCAATGTATAAAATCTCTCCTAATCCTAAATATACTTACAATGTTGCATTCATTCTGGATTTTGAGAAAAGGGAATGCGTCTAGTATGCCAAGAGTTGTCACGATATAATCAGTTCCTAGTGGGGGCACCCTGAGGAATTCAGAATCGACGCTCATGTTATATATGCCACAATGTCTTTGGAATCTCATATGGTGTATGTAGCCATGATGCTCTATCGATTATTCGGGAAGAAGAGCCCTATGAATTTCTCAGTGGAATGGGTATCCATCATGAATGAGGTGGCCGAGGGTTTCACTTTCAATTGGGCCAAAATGATGTAAGATAACTTGGCCAAGGGAATTGTCGAATATAAAATAGAGAAATCAAAATGACAACTTGCCCACTTTTGTATGTCGGAATATATCATGGACGCCATCTGTTTCATGACACCTTTTCCATTGATGAATTGGAACTAAACCCTAACCAGTGCCGAGCCCATTCATTTTTATCACTCCAAGTTGTGGGAGGAGAAAGCTAAAGATTTATTTTACAAAATCTTCCACAATGTTGTATTTCCTGTTCATATAGCCCTGTATGGTCACCCACCTCCCCATATTTCAAACAATATTATTGGAAACCTGGGTAAGCTAGCAGATTGGTTTATTGAGGAGAACTTCTCCTACATCATAGTTTTTCAGTGCTCGATTCCTCCCCATGCTCTCCCATGATTTTTACCCGACCGACTGGTATGCAGAGAACTGGCATACTGGACAATGACAGGAGGCATCAACAAGGAGCTTAAGGCATCTCAGAAAAAGGTTTGGCCAACTTTCCCTATTCAAGTTGGCATGTTTTCATTATTGGATTTCGGTCAATCCAAAGTTGAGGCCGTGGCCTTGGAGGATGTCAAATTGGTTGACATCGAGTTAAAAATAAATGATCCACGTAAGATAGTGGAAAACCACCTAGCCCAGTTCAACATGAAGTGATATATGCATGAGAACTCCCCGTATGACGAAATATTCATAGGGGTTAGATCTTATGAGGAAGTTCAAGGTAGATTCCAAACCCTAACCCTGGATCAACAATTTGGTTTTCTCAGCTTTCAAAAGCACAAGAAAAACATTCTGCCAAAGGTACTGCAAGGAGAGTCGATAACCACTCCCCCTTCACAGGAATCCATGCCTACAGGTTCTAAACCAGGTCACTCTAGTAAACACAAAGTTGAGGAAAACCCAAAGGGCTTAGAGGTGTTAACACAAGAATTAGAAGCATCATTGTCAGGTCGGCTAAGCTCCCAGGCACTAGCTCAACTCAAATATTTCCTAAAGTAGGGACAATATGTGCCTCTTTTGTCACCAACTACTCCTGTTGTCACCTCATATACAACAGAGTAGTAACAATCCACATAGATTGCTACTCCCATTACATCACTAACCCCTCTACAATCCAACTTTAGAAATCCTCATTCCGAAATTATTTTTGTAAGTGATCTTACCCCCATCTTGCCTAAAGAGATGCCTCCTTCGGATTTCTCTTTTAGTAAGAAACAAAAAGCCATTGTGAAAAGGCAATAACACCAGAAAGATGGAGTGATAATTAAAAGGAAGAAAATAGTGTATGACATGAGTGATCTAGATGATCCAGAATGTGCAAAGGAAGTTGTAGGTTCATTAGGTGCTTTTTCCACTGCCAATCAATGGTATGTGGAAAATTTGACCAAACAATTGCAACCAAAGTGCTTATTGTTAAATCATTTGCAGAATCAGATATATACCACTGAGCACACTATCAGGAACAAAATGAGTCAATACTTGGAGCAAATCAAAGCTCATGATCACCAAAAATTCAACATCTTTAGTCCAACCTTGATGAGCTCCATCAGAGTTCACAAATCAACCAAGGTATATTCACTTAGCATGATGAATTGATAGAACAATTGCAAGATAAATTGGCCCTGACTAAAGGTACCTCGATAGACATTTTGACCTTCCAAACTCAAGCGTTGGAAATAAATGAGAAGTTGGAAGCCACCCAATAGGACCTTTTTATGAAGGTAGATTCCATCCAAAAGTGCTACCAGGTAGTGGACCTTTCTCTAAAGGACATCTATGTCAAGGAAAGAGAGGCCCACTAAGCTCAAGCTAAGTTTCAAGAAGTCATCATATTGGTGCAGAAAGATAATGTCCCTGATTTTCCTCTGCTCTCTCCTTCTGAACAATTAAGAGGTGATATGGCTCTAAAGGTCTGGGAAACAAATCTGGAAGAAAGCAAAAGATTTTCTAGAGAGGTAAAAGAGGCTTTCCTAGAAGTGTTATCATCATTAGACAAAAAGATAATTGATTTTGAGGGAAGTAATATCTCAGAAGAACTGGGGCAAATTGATATAGAAATGAACAAGCATAATTCCAAAAAGAGCAAAGAAGAAACTCTGGAAGCCATTCAGGAAATGAGCCAGATTGAACTTCTCAAAATCAATAAATGGCTAGTGAATCCAAGCTCACAACTCTATACCACAGCTCAAGAAGTGAAAAGGATCCAAGAAAATCTACCTTAGGTAGAAAGGAAATTATTCAGTTTCGAGGTAAATGAAACAATTGAGCCCTCAAGGTTCGTGGTGGAATTATTGGATAGATGCCACCAATGTATTGAACATGGAAAAGCAAGCATAGCTGGGAGTAAGTGAGAAAACATGCACAGTGCACTTTCCTTCTTTCCTCCCTACCTTTCACTTCCAAAAACCACTTATCTCATTCACTCCCATTCTAATCTCCACTTATCCCTAATTCATCATCATACAGTTGTTCTATTATCATTCTTTCCACAAATGACTACTTTTTCTTGTTCTCCTTATCCATTCCTTGACGAGCCATGCAGTGATATTCATCTGATTATCCTTCCTCCCTAATATCAACTATGATTCATTGCATTGTTGAACATATCTAGAGGGACAGATGGCAACAAAAATAAAATGGGAAGATAATATGCCGATTTTTTAAGGTGGCCTATATAACATCTGTATTCATCCTAAAGGACTAAGGAAAATATGCGTTTCTACTAGCAGATGAAGAGACAGAGGATAATGCCAGCGAAGCTCATCAAATTATACACACAGTTGTTTTATTTAGATATATGCTATTTTAATTAAATATTGTAAGAAGTCCAACCATTTTGAGTTGTGACAGATTTTGTATAAGTACATATATTCAAGATCTATTCAAGGTTGCTTCTTGTCGGATGTAATAGAGAAACTCTCTTTTTTGAGTATTAATACAAGTGCAGACATAGATTCTAATTTTCGTTCTGTTTGAGTTATGTGTTTCCTCTGTATTTTCATTTCTCCGAATTTCTTTATGTAATTCCTTGAAAAGCGATTGATTTCAATTTAGTATTACAACAAATGTGATCATATTAAACCAACAATTCATTAAGTAAGTAGTTTTTCCTCTATATTTGTTGTGAGTAAAACAAGACCTACAAGCTGCGTGAATTACTGCATTTCATATATTGTTCAAGGGTGCGCTCTCTACTTTTCTTCTGCAAGGTGAGACTCATCTGCAATTGATGCCTAGCTTTGTTTAACAGTTTTGTAACTATTCTTCACACGCTTTGATATTATAATTGGGACTTAGACAACAAAATACAACCTCTATACTGTCCTATTATTAATTTCATTTGAGGATAATTTCTTATATAACTAAATGTAGGAAAATCACTCATATAAAACATTTTCTTTAAACATTCATGATGCTTGACATTACTCTATGAGCCTTAAGATTAATCTTAGGAACAACAGGACCAAAGTAAGCACCCCTGCCACTCCTGCCTAATTTTCTCTATACCTTCTTGAAAATAATTCCTCTTCTTGTTGGTTAAGTTGGTTTCCCATTGCTAGATGACTTATTTTTTTATCATTATATTTCTTGATTGATTCTATGTGCAAATTGTTTCTGTTTTCTTGAAGGATAATTGCATGTCATGATTTGGTTTAAAATACTTGTCATCATGTTTTCCATTGATTGAGCGTACAAAAATTCCACCAAGTATTTTGTGTGCACATGAAACATCCAATCCCACCAAGTACTTTGTTTTCACATGAGGTATCCAAAAGAAAAGCACAACAATTCAGAGCAGTCGATTTTAGGCTTAGATTATGCGTAAACATACAGGTTAGATTTTCAATGGTGGAGATCCAACAGTTAGTCCAGATCAACGATTCTTGTGCATTCAAAGTGTCAAAATCATGTGGGGTTTAACATCAATCATGAACCCTCAAAGTATCGGAGCCCCAAGCTGCCATGTCACTCCGAGAGGTCATGTATCCAAGAGATATCCATACTCTACATTCAGAAACTCCCGAAGAGAGAAAGAGTCGAATAGCCTAAGAGTTGAAGAGCTGAAGCTGAGAAGTCCTGAAGTGCTAAAGACACTACCACATCACTTCATGAGTTCATTTATTCAGGAGGTTTTTCTTCAAGAAAATCAAAGAGCCTCGATGTCCTGAAGTGCTGAATACACGTGACACTCATTTTAGGTCATTTGGGTTACATTTTTGGGTGACATGTGTCACTCTCTTTTTATGACACTTCAACACAATGACATCATATGGACACATCAACTCTAGGAGATTATAATTCATTAGTTGAGACACATGGCATTCATTTGGCACTGACATGTAGTTCCCATCTATTGAGACATGTGGCACTCATTTCAAGCATATTTGGGTTTGTCATATGCACTACTTCGAGTGACATGTGTCACCCTTATTCCCATGGCATGTCAGCGATATGACATTAGGCTACCACATCAGATTCGGGAGATCATCCTCCAGGATATTTCCAAGAAAAGTATTTAAAAGACTCCTGAACCCAGAAGAGTTAGAGTCCTGAAGTCCCAAAATGATGAAGGTTAAAAGTAATCTCGGGTTAATAAGTGATGAGAGCTAGATAATTACTCTGGGAGTTTTGTCCTCCTAAGAATATGCATCCCCTGCACTCCAAAACCTTTGAATGTCGAATTTCCAAAGTGGATCACCCACATTTATTGTACATTTGAAAGGTTTAAAAAGGGGCGCCAAACTAGGAATGTGGAAACTACACGTCCAGTCTCCAGAAAATCATCACATGAATTGCTTCTGTCCTCCAAAAGATAAGGGGGAAACACACTACCAATACTTTTAGTTGTCTCCAATGGCCTCCAACAACATGCATGCATAAAAATGATCAATATAGAACTCATTTCCATCGCTCCTAGTTATTTCTGTCAGATATCAATTCGCTCCAATGCATGCATTGGTCCAGTTTCATTACTAGTAGCAGTTTTTAATTGTTTAGTTAAAGACCCTTTTAGTTTAAGGCATAATAAGTGGTCTTTTATGTGTGATAAGAACCACTCTCTTTTATTAAGTCAAGCTCATATTTTTCCTTAATATACTCCAACAGTGTGTTTAGGTAAGTCAATTAGTTGTTTTACAATTGGTAGTATAGAGTTGAGCCTCAGTCCCAAATGGATGAGAGCCTCTGCAACTCTGATAAATATGCAATTTCTATATGTTTTGAGGGTGGAGTTTTTGGGGAGAAAACGATCAATACAAAAACTGGTTGGACCCATTCTGTGCATGGATTAAAGCTCTCTACCCGGTGAAGATACTATTGATGACAATGTGTTTGTGTCCAAATTCACATGTGTTTCTTATCTTGATTACAATTTTCATTTGTGTGAAGTACATTTCTTTTCCTTTAGCTACTGTATAAATTTTCTTTATTAATATGCAACATGTGATAACATTTATTCTTTTATGAATATTTTTTTTTTGCAACTTGTGGGAATAACTGTGTTTTTGGTACATGTTTAATGCTTAGAATGAAATTTTTAGACTTAAACTTCTAGCAACAGATTGTTCATTGAATGGTTTGTTTTTTTTTCTTTGTTTATTAGCTTTATTGTCTCACTTGTATGTCCTTAGTGTGCCACCAACCAAGGAGGACCCTTTTCCATGTCATTTTACCAACCAAACCATTCTCTTGTCTTGGTAAACCAACCCTCTATCTGACCCATTAATAAAAAAACCAAGCATTCATAACTTGAGGTGGCCTAACTTCGCCCTTTAGCAGTCAGGTGCAGACTTTAGGACCAACATTTTCTAGCATCGTTGGTGGGAAACATAGTAACAAAATATCTTTCCTTGGGAGAACGACAATGATTAGATCTGATCTTTGATTGTGAACAAAGACTAGACACATTCAAACTGTAGATCATTCACCTAGCGACTCCATTGTTAAGTAATTCAATGGGGACTCCACAATATTAAGAAGTCATATTTTTAGATGGAAGCCATCTTGGCTCAGAGGATTGCTCCTTTTAATTTCTCTATTTCTCCTGGTTTCCCAAATGTTGTTCCTATTATAGATGAATGGGGTGATTACTTGCCCATATTTAGAGAAGATAAAGATGATAACCCTGCAGATCATTTGCTTGAATTCCATGAGGTCATGCATCAGTTGGGTATACATCATGAAGATGTATTAATGAATATGTTCAAGTACTCATTAGAGGGAGATGCTCATGAATGGTATCGATTCTTACCTCTTGCTATAATTTATTCACTGAAAGTGTTCCATGCAACATTTAGTGATCATTGTAAGAGGTTTTTTCCAACTAACTTGATTTTTGAAAATTGTTGTGAGGAGTTTGATTTATATATGCAGAAGTATATAGTTGTTTCCTCTAGTAGGATGAATGATAAGGAAGTTAATGTTAAACAAGTGGGAGAAGAGTCACCCCCTTGTGAAATCTTCTCTAGTTTTTATGTTCAGGAGGAAATTTTTATTTATTGTTCTGATGACAAAAGGGTTGATAAGGATTCTATAGAAACATTTGACATTATATCAGATGTGTCCATCATTGTTTATTGTGATTAGATTGATTCTCCAAAAGTTGACATAGATCAGGATGCTATAATGCAGTCAATCTCCCAAGAATCTCATGAAATGGAGGATTTTGAAGTTCAAGTTTCGGGAATTTTTAAAGACCAACCCATCTCTGATAAATATCCTGATGATGAGCAGAGCTCTACCATTATATAGATGGAACTTCTTAGCAGTGACCCAATGTATGACAGTTGTGAAGAATATGTTTTAAAGAACAGTGGAGGAGATGACAATGAATCCAAAATCAATAGCAGTTTTATCAACTTAATATAACCATATGTGGTAACTATGAATTGGGTCCTCTGAACAACAATGAAGGAAATATCTTGGTTGATGAAAAAAATGGGATGTTTCTTCCAATAGTTTCCTTGAATGGAGGATTTTTCAGTTTTTTACCTTGAAGTGGATATTACACAGTTGAAATCATGCACATTCATCAACAAAATAAAAAACATACACCAAACTTACAGTTTTGAGGATCAGAGTGAAATAAATATTGATGCTCATTATTAAAAGGGGTATGGTTCTCGTGTTTTTTTAGATCCTGTAGTAGTCTATATGCAGTCAAATTGGATTAATTTTTATTATGTCATTTGTTTTGTGAAGGAAGAATTTCAAAACTTTAAGTATGGGCCTCCAGATTGTAAGTTGTTGATATATTTTTCAGTTCCTATTATCATATTCATATTGTTAGGGTCCTATAAATTATATGAAGTCTGATTATTTAGTTTCTATTTGTTGTTTCTCTCATGAAAAAATCTCTTGGCTTGCCTAGTTTCCTCGGATGACTTTGCCCCCCCATCCATTTTTCCAAATCCTTCATTCACTTCTCTACCACTCACTCCCCTATCCATTCATCTTATTCACCACATCTCGCTCGCCGATCCTTCCTGGACATAATTAATGTTAGATAAGCTTAGGGTAAATGAAAAACAATAAGTTAATAAGTATTAGTAAACATTGCTTAAGATTAATAATTAGTAATTTAGGTTAGCAGGTTAGTAATTAAATTAGGGTAATAAGTAATAGTTTTAATGATAAATTAAAATAACTATTAATTAATTAATTAATTTTGAATAAGTAATAATAATTTTAATTTAAAATAATTAAAAATAAATAAATAATTTTTTTTTAATACAAAACATTATAAAAATTAAAAATTAAAAATAATTAAAATGAAAATGAAAACAAAAAAAAACATTAAAAATAATAATTATTAAAACAAATAAAAAATTAAAATGAAATCAAATAAAAAAATAACAATAAAATAAAATAAAATAAAATAATTAAAACGTAAAACAAAATAAAATAAAAAATACATATAAAGCAAAACTAAATAATAAAAATTAAAACAAAGTTTAATTAAATAGAAAAATATATATTAAAATAACTATATAATAAATAAAACAAACACAAACTAATATTAACTCTATCCAAAGTCAAGTACCTCACATGTCCCGACCAAACAAATAACAAAACAATCAACGGTCATACTATTATTTCAAACCCCCCTGCCATATGAACTTTAACGAGAGGTGGGGGTCCAAAAAGTAGTTTTACGCATGCCACATGTCATTCCAACATCATTTCAGACCCCTCCCCTATAAAACCACTTACCACTCTACCCCCCTCGAAAACCACCTTCCCCCCTTTGAAAACCACCTTTCCCCAATTCAAAAACTGTCTTTTGCCAATTTTGACTAGTCATTTTCTGAGGCGATTTCCGGGCAAAACAAGATATATTTTGAGAAACCAAAAGAGGTTTTTTTTTAGAATGGGCCAAATAACAATAACCAATCCCATATTTCTCATAGTTGTTATGGATTGGGAGAATCGAAAGCATATTTGAGCCCTATTGTTTTGGGATTCAATATTTTCTTGTTTGAGACATCTTTTTCAAACCCATAACCTGGACAACTCGAGATGAATTTAGAAAAACTGAGAGAGGTTTTTTCTTAGAAGAAGATGATATACAAAAACCTCCTCCATAGTTTACACATCAATCTCAGAGTTGGATAATACAAGACTTTCTTGGACCCAATTTTTCATAATTTTGGGAGGCGAATAATTCAAAATGACTGGGCAAAGAGAAGACATTGAAGAAACAGATCATCAACAACTCTCATCAAATTGGTTTCCATATGTACATGAAAACTAACCACAGCCTCAGATTCTAATTTTTCTCCGGATCTATGATCTTTTTTCAAATCGGATTTACTATTTTTAGTAAAGTTGTTGGGGATTTGTTCTCCATTAATGTAACCAGATCCATGATTATAGTCAACAGTAATTGAACTCCTAGAAACCTATTGTGGTGATGGGCTCTTATATATTTGGAGGCCTTTTGATGTAAAAGGGGGTTGGAATGGCGAGAGTATGGCCTGCTTGTGCGTTTTAAAGTTATGTGATTTTTCAGGAACTTTAATAAAAGAGACTGTTTCTTGTAAATGTGTTGAACCTGAACATAATAGATCTAGATAAACAATAATACACACATTTGCAAATAGAATTGGAAAAAGAAGAAGAAGGAGAGAAATAATGAAAGAATTATCATTAACTGTTGTGAATAATGAATAGTTTACACATGACATACTCTGTATAACTCAATGAGTTTGAATGGAGGATAACTAATGCTCCATAGTGGTGGTTTATAGTGATATAGACACACACCAACAGTTACAGGAGTGAACTGCCACCTAGTCTAGTCTCTGAGGAAGTTATGGGAGTGTACTGCCACCTAGTTGAGTTAACTAGTCAACTAGCCTTCAATTAATTGACTGAACAAAGAGTAGTGAGAAATTAACTTAGGGAATCAAGGCTAATGCGCCACTTTGGTGATGATACCAAGGCAAGGTCAAATTATCATGGTGATGATCCCAATGTTGCATGGTGACAAAACCAATGCAACATCTCAACTCAACTCAACTAGTCAAACTGAAGTGTCAACTGAAAGAGAATATTCTCCAGATGGAATATTCTCCCGTAAATTATAGGAGACTGGATAATGACTAATTATGACTAATAAACAAGGAAAAACCTTAGGAAAAATAAATCCTAGGTGTGTGTGAAGTAACTCCAAGACCCCCTCTGAACATCACTATGGTGAAAATAAAGATTGGGTCCCGACAACGAGGCCATGTTAGGTACTAGAGTACAAAAGATACACTGGAAATAAAGTGAGGAAAGAGGGAAAACCTCATGGGAAACCCCCCCTCCCTCAAGGTACAATGTACGTAAAAAGAATAACTACAATTGCTAGGCAACTGTGTCCTTCACTCCAAGACGACTTCGTAGAGAATGGAATTTCTGCTCAGTGAAGGTCTTGGTGAAGATGTCTGTCATTTGTTCTGCTGAAGGATAGAGTTGTAAGTCAATGATCCCCTCGTGTACTAAGTCCTATATGTAGTGCATGTGTATATCGATGTGCTTCATCCACTGCCTATGAACTGGATCTTTGCAGAACTTCAGAGTGCTCTGGTTGTCACACCAGATGACGATCGACCGTTGAAACTGAATTCCCAACTCAATGAGAAAATGTTGTAGCCACATAGTGTTGGCCCTTGACCAAGTTTTGAGGATACTTGGTCACGATTGACCTATTTTTGGGACTTCGACAGGCTGTTGAACATGGAGTGCAAGACAAAGAGGAGATCGCGGGATCTCGACCCCTTTTTAGGGATTTTTTGGGTTTGGGATTATGTAATGGGTATGGGATGTCAGCCCATGGGTTTACCCATGTTTAGGCCTATGTTTGAAAGTATAAATAGATGTCTAGGCAATGTAAGGAGGGGAATCTATGTGATGTTAGGCCAATGTGCTAAGTGCTAGTGATCTCTCTATGTGATCAAAGGATTGTAAGTGCTCTGTGCATACTATGTAAGACTAGTAAGGCTAAGTGCAAGGGACTATAAGAGATCGAGAGGAGGCTTTGTGATGAACCTAACTCGAGGAAGGAGGATCTAGCAAAGTGCGCAGATCTCCTGTCCTATGCGGAGTAGGGTTTTTTAGGCTTTGTGCATGTAACTGATTAACAAAATATAATAGAAGAGAAGAAGAGTTGGTGGACGTAGCCCCAAGGGGGGGGGGTGAACCATGTATATGTTGTGTCTCTCTACTTTGTGCAATGTGTTGATGTGTTTATGTGTAACTTTCTATGATATAGATGAATGTTAGATAGAACTGATGTTTCTTTGTGCTTATAAAAGAGCGTGAATGTTAGATCTGACCTATGTGAGTATGCTTAGTGCTTGAATTTTCTAGATCTAATATGTTCCTTTTATGCTAAATTCTATTAGATGTGGATTTGGTTGAATATTGCAAGGATCTGTAATTAGGGTTTGTCTGCGTGGTTACCAAGAACTAAATGTTTATGAATGTTTACTGCTAAGTGCTTTGTTAAGTGTTAGAATCACAGATCTGTGTCCCAACTAAAGTTGCACACATTTGAGTTCTGCAACCACCCCTGCCTCTACCTTGGGTGACACTTCATCTGCTTCGCAGATGTTGTCGAAAGGGCCGGTAGTTAGGGTTTTTTTGGTGCGCTGTTGTAGCGTTGAACCTTAGGTCTGCCCCTATGCCAACAAATGGTTCCGTTGCTGGGACCTGAAACTGTGATTGCTAGGAACTAAGAATGAAGAAGATTTGTACGAAGATCCAACCTGAAATTGTGAAATATCTGTGCATAGATCTGTCGCTCTAACGCGCAATACTCTACTTGGTTTTTGAAGCTCTGTGCTAAATAAAAAAAGTCTGATATGAAGAAAAGAGCTAAGATCTGAACACTTTGTGCTCTGATAAAGGTAAGAATAGTGTTTTAAGATCTGGAAGCTTTGTGCCCTGCTGAAGATAAGATTAGTGGAAAATTTTTGTTTCTAAAGTATGGATCTAGGTATGTTTAATAATATTTATCCTAGCTTGAAAACTAGGGCACTAATACAAGAAACAAGATTTGATAGGAGTAGATATGATAAGAATAGTGAAAGATATGTTATACCTATGCATAGAAAGAATGTTTGGACTAACGAATGGATGTAGGACCAGGTTAGCTACCATGATCCCAATGTGTAGTATAGGGGAGGATGGGGATCATTTAGGAGAAAGAGAGGATTAACCCTTTGTTACAGTTGTAGAAGACTGGGACATGTGGCTAAGGAATGCCCTGGCAGAAGACCTAGTTTCCTATGTTGCAAAGCTCTAGACCATGAAGTATTGGATTTCCCTATAATAATTTCTAAGGTTGAAAGAATGAGTATGAACCAAGAAATCCCTAAGTAAGATCCGTAAACTGAGATTATGACAGAACCCCAGAAAGGATCGGAGAAAGTATTACGACAGATGCAAAGAACCCTGAATGACCACCGACATATCAGCTTATCAGAGATCTTCAAAGGAAAAGAATGTATTGAAGTAAGAATAGGAGACTTTGACATTGACTGTGTTTTGGATGAGGAAACATAGGTGAATATCATGATAGAAATAAATTGGGAAGCTATAGGAAGGCTTGCTATGATTCCTTCATTGGGAGGAATAGGATTACTCAAAGGAAAGTTGATAAACCTATGTGGAAAGCTTACCCAAATATCTATAAGTGCCAATGGAACTTTGAAAAAGGAAGAATTTGAAGTTGTTAAATTTATTGAGGACGACACTCCATTTACTATGTTGCTTAGAAAATCTTGGATTGAAAAAGATCAGGCCAGAAGGAAAGAAAAAGAAGTCTTAGAGAAAAAGAAGCAAGAGTTAAAATATTTCATGAATAGGAGAACAGATCGAATCCATTTGAAACCTGAGAATTGGATGTCGAAGTTGCAAAAATACCAGGGGACTCCCTAAATATTGCAGTACCTATTCCAGGTACAGATGAAGTATTACCTTGATTTCTAGGAAATAATCTCAACAATGAGAAGTTGCTATGCCAAAAGAAGATAAGAACCAAAATGGAAAAAGGAATTTCAAGATGAAGCCCACTGGAAAGAAGGCTAGAAAAATAAGTAAGAAGAGAGCTAATATAGAAAAGTCACAGAAGGTTCCCAAGGGAACTTCGCAGAAGGAAAATTTATAGAATTGGAGCTTTGCTGGAATATCAGAACAACGTCACATGGCACTTCACCATGGAAAAGCACTATAACCATTGGGAGAAATATATCCGTTAGACTAATGCCCCGAACGGGAAGAAAGGCATTAATGATTAGACAACTCACCACCAGACCGTTGGGACCACGCCGTAACAGACAAAAATGAGTTAACGAAGGCCTCTTACCCATTGCAAGAAATCCATTACCAAGTATCTATTTATCTCGTCGTGCCACGCACCGAGAACACTTTTGCTAATTGTGAATTTGAGCCCGCAGATTAGTTGATTTTCACACAGTGATCATCATGCCTTTTCCATCTATCCCATTGCATTGAGAGATTACTCTCTGACCCTGATATTTTCAACCATGAGTGTTCCTGTCGAACGAGCTTAGCACTGCAGAGAAAATTGTCAAGGAAGTTCTTATTGACCTAATGACTGAAAGTGTAATGTCTACAAGTATTCAAGCATCATCAACGAGAGGACTACAAGCCTCTCCACCTACTTCTCGCGGAGCCGGATCATCCTGACCATCAGCAGAAAAGGGAACTAAACACAAAGATGACCTAGTCAATGCGAGGTTGATCCCCTCCATATTGCCTGATTACATCCCACCTCTGGTTGGGGAAATGAGTCGAGATAGTGTGCCAAGGGAATTCAAGTACACCATCATTACTCTGTACCTCTCAAAGGGGATACACATAGTTCATGCACATCAGGATAAGATCATAGCGTTGAAGTTCAGTGAATTCAACCTCAGAGATCGCAAAAAATACAGTATGCTCACCCCATATAAGTACCTAACCAGGACATAGGGAAAGAACTCAAAGATAATTCCCCAGCCATGGATGATGAACCTCGTGCAGTCCACCTTGCTAAATGTCATGAAAATCCCCCACTTTGGAAGGCATCCGAAAGTCAGCGCCTGTGTCAAGCTGCTACTATCGTGTTACCATGGTGGCTATTTATGGCTAGATCATCATATTACAGTTGATCCGAAGATGATCCATAGGATCACAATGTTGAGTATGCAAGGACCCGACCCGCAGGAGTTCTACCCAGGAAAGTCCACAGATCATGTGCTAGCATAGAAGATTAAGGACACATACGACGATGTCAAGAAGGGGAGGCGAGGCTACAAGGTAGCCTCCATCTAGAATGGCGCAGTACGCCTAGCATGTAAGTTAATAGCTGGAACGTTGGTATGCAAGAACCGACCCACACAGGTCATAGGCTTTGTCGTCGACCTCACGAGGAAGCGTGTAGAAGGTTACAAATGAATTGGATGAAGTACCTATTCAATCAACTTGAACTAGACTTCCGCGAAGCCCAAGATCAGGGATATGAGTTCCATTTCAGTTGGCTTCTGATCCTTATCGCTTTTGTTGCCTAGGAGATGTCGGAAGGTGCGACCTTCCCAGAGATCGAGCCATTTGAGCCACTTTCCACAAATTTCACTACACTTTGGTACTCAAGTGATATGAACAAAGAGTGGCAGTCGAACGTTGTTTTTCATACATACTACCTTCAACTAAAGAGAGCCATTGAATCTGAGCCTCACATGACTCGAAACACCTTACAGTGATTCTGACCCCTGATGAAGTTTAGCATAGATCGACATTTTATTTACATTATAGCGTGAGCCGATGAACATAAGGAGAAACGATAGTCATACTACAATATTATAGAAGAGGACTTGGAGGATATCACTAAGGACTGGTTCATATATCTCCTTATCCATGCTGACCCTACAGAGATGTCTGATCCTGAATTGGACATCCTAGAGACCACTCACAAAGAACATGACACACCTAGAACTAGTAGAAGAAAGAAGAATGAGGAGGTCCAAGATTTAAGCAACGCCTCAGGGAAGACTACTTCTGTATCACCTAAGCGAGGATGTGATGACGATGTAGAAGAGATGAAGGACAAAGGATATGAACAAAAGAAAGGCGAAGTAACACTGCCCAGAGATGACACTGACCCCTTGAAGAAGAGGAAGGTTTCTCCCCTGAAACCTTCTTCCCATAAGAAATCAAAAGACACCGTGACCAAGATGTAGACTGCACTTACTCTTGATGAATTTGACTTCATCATAGCAAATCTAAATGACGCTTCACTAGAAATCGTGGAGAAAGAAGAAGCTAAGCAAGAGTAAATGTACGATAGAATTAAGGTCGAACTCCAAGGGGTACAAAAGTCTCTTTAGTCCAATCGCGCAGTCTCCACTGTGCCCCTACCATCGGGAAAACAAGAGTTGGGAGATGAGCTAGCCCAACTCTGTTGACTAGCAGATGCAACTGAAGCTCACCTTTGACAAGCATAAGAAGAAACAAAACAAGCCACCTAGACTTTGAAGCAAGTTCAAGGAGTACATGTATAATAGGGCCAAGTTGAAGAACAGGAGAAGATTTCTCTCCAAACAAAGTTTGACGAGGAGAAAGCGCAAATGCAGCAACAAAAGGAAAAGTTGCTCACAGGGAAACTCGAGGTAAAAGAAGTAGTCAACAGAGCACTTCTCTCTTGTGACAAGCTGCGAGCCATAGACAGAAGACTGGGTTGATCATCAAGTAGAGCATCTCGTGAAATCCATCCAATAGCTACAACAAAGAATAGCAGATTTAGAGCTCTGCACGGTGCCGAGCACACCACAGGATGTAAGAGATCAAAGAGAAGTGACTGTCAGGAGCGCAGTCGAGAGAGTAAAGGATCTTTCCATGGAATGTAAACAACTCAGTGATCGCAGTGCCCAGACTTATGAGCAAATCACTGAGAATCCAAAATTGAAGGCACTGGCGTCATAGCTCCAGGAAGCAAAGTATCAAGCAGATACAATACAGGTGCAGTTGAAGCCCCTATCAGCTGTAGAAAGAATGAAGCGATCCCAAGAGCAACGCACTACCCAGCAGCAAGTCCATACTATTCAGAGCAGAGTCATAAAAGTAACTCAGAGGCTCAAACCTGTACAGGATAAGGCTTACGAACTGTTCACAGAGATCGAAGGCCGAGGAGTAGAGCTGGAGCAAGTTGTCACTGCAGCTGAACAATGCCTAGAAGGACTCTTGAACGAGGTAGTCATCCAAGAGTTCACTGAATAGGAGACCGTAGCAAAGCAAAAAGCCAAATCAGCTCGAGCTACGATCGATACTTTTGAAGTAGAACTAGTCATATCAGAGTGACTTGGGATGAGTCACAGGTGAGTGTTGGGGGATTGTTGGCCCTTGATTAATTTTTGAGGATACTTGGTCATGATTGACCTATTTTTGGGACTTCTACAGGCTGTCGAAGATGGAGCGCAAGACAAAGAGGATATCGTGAGATCTTGACCCCTTTTTAGGGATTTTTGGGTTTGGGATTATGTAATGGGTATGGTATGTTAGCCCATGGGTTTACCCATGTTTAGGCGTATGTTGTAAAGTATAAATAGATGTCTAGGAAATGTAAGGAGGGGCATCTATGTGATGTTAGGCCAATCTGCTAAGTGCTAGTAATCGATCTATGTGATTGAAGGATTGCAAGTGCTCTGTGCATACTATGTAAGATTGGTAAGGCTAAGTGCAAGGAACTGTAAGAGATTGAGAGGAGGCTTTGTGCTTAACCTAACTTGGGGAAGGAGGATCTAGTGAAGTGCGCAGATCTCCTGTCCTATGTGGAGTAGGGTTTTTGAGGCTCTGTGCATGCAATTGATTAACAGAAGATAATAGAAGAGAAGAAGAGTTGGTGGACGTAGCCCCAGGGGGGGGTGAACCATGCATATGTTGTGTTTCTCTGCTTTGTGTGATGTGTTGATGTGTTTATGTGTAACTTGCTATGATATAGATGAATGTTAGATAGAACTGATGTTGCTTTGTGCTTATAAAAGAGAGTGAATGTTAGATCTGACCTATGTGAGTATGCTCAATGCTTGAATTTGATAGATCTAATATGTTCCTTTTATGCTAAGTGATATTATATGTGGATCCAATTGAATACTGCGAGGATTTGTAATTAGGGTTTGTCTGCGTGGTTACCAAGAACTGAATGTTGATGAATGTTTACTACTAAGTACTCTGTTAAGTGTTATAATCACATATTTGTGTCCCATATAAGGTTGCTGACATCTGAGTCCTGCAACCACCCCTGCCTGTATCTCGGGTGAGACTTCATATGCTTTACAGGTGTTGCCGAAAGGGTTGGTAGTTAGGGTTTTGTTGGTGTGTTGTTGTAGCATTGAACCCTGGGTCTTCCCCTATGCCAACACATAGCTTGAATGGTTATGTTAACTACAAATATGTACTCTACCTCAACTGAGGATAGAGCAATGGTATCTTGCTTCTTACTCGACCAACAGATAGGCCCAGAACCAAGATTAAGTGAGTAACCAGATGTGGACTTGCGATCAATGTTATCACCAGCCCAATCAAAATCAGTAAACCCAATGAGATATAATGCAGAGTATGCTACATAATGAATCCCGAAGGTGATGGTGCCCTGTATGTATCGAAGGATACTCTTTTGAGCTTTCCAATGTAGCTCATGCAGCTCCTGCATGAACTTGAAAACTGCACCAACTGTATAGGAGAGGTCTGGTTTGGAGTGTGTGAGATACAATAAGCTCCCCACTAGTTTTTTGTACAGTGTGATGTCAACCAGTGGAGTCTCCCCACCATCCTCAAGTTTGACTTATGATAGGAAAGGAGTTGGAATAGACTTGCAGTCTGTCATGTGAAATCTCTCAAGGAGATCTCGTGCATACATGGCCTGAGACAGTTTGATGTCTGATGCATCCTAACTGATCTCAAGTCCAAGGAAGAAGTGTAGCAGACCCATTTCCGTAATAAAAAACCTGTCATGTAGAATCCTCTTAACTACAGCAATCGCTGAAGTCGAGCACCTGGTGATCAACAAATCATTGACATACAGAATTAAAAGTAGAAGTGAATTAGCCATCTTGAGCATGTAGACATTTGGGTTTGATTTACAACGTACAAAGTTCTGTGACAACAGGTAGGAGTCCATCTTGGCATACCATGCCCTTGGAGCCTGCTTGAGGCCATATAGTGAATTCTTTAGTTGATAGACCAAAGATGAATCCTATATAAATCCATGGGGATGATCCATGTAGATATCCTCACATAGATCACCATGAAGAAATGCATTCTTCACGTCCATCTGATGGACTTCCCATCCCTTGGTTGCCGCAATGGCAAGGGCCAATCGAATGTAATCCATATTCACTACTGGAGCGAAGGTCTCATCGTAGTTAATACCATGAACCTGCTGAAAACATTTGGCAACAAGCCTGGCTTTGTATCTTCTAATATGTCCATCCACTACACTCTTGGTCCTATAGACCCATATGAATCCGATAAGTTTCCTCCCAGAAGGAAGGGGAACAAGATCCCAAGTCTGGTTCTCGAGGAGGGATTTGTACTCCCCCTGCATGGCAGATTCCCAAAAGGGATTTCCAACAGCCTCTCCATAAGACTGTGGATTGAAAGACTGAAACAAGAAAAGATGTCTGGAGGACAATGGTTCAGTGGTAGTGAGTGCAACAAGAGGCTCCTCGAAATCATATCGAGTCCTCCTAGTATCAGTTGGATCACCAATGAGATCCCCTGCATCCTAAAGAGTAGTTTGTGCCCACTTGGGCCTCAACTCTGGCTCTTCAATTAAATATAGATGCTATGAATCTTCATCTGACTGTATTGACTCTGAATCTGAATCTAAATCATCTGAGTCCTTTGAATCAAAAATCTCGTCTGAATAAGAGTCATCATGTGCATGTTCATCATCTTAGATAGGTGGAAGAGTGAAGGTGTATGCATGTGGTTGCTGAGGTACATGCGAGACACTTTCCTCAAATTGGACACTATGCTCAATGATGAGCCGGTCTGAGGAAAGATCAATAAGCCGATATCCCTTCACACCGTTAGTGTATCCAACAGAAATGCACTCATTGTTCTGTGGATCAACTGCCTTCCTGTTTTTAGAGGGAATCTGGGCCCATGCAGGTGAACCGAAAATGTGAAAGTGGGTCACTTTCGGTTTGAGGCCGCTCCAAGCCTCGTAGGGGGTCTTATCCTTGACAGATATATGGGGAGATATGTTTTGGATGTATGTTGCATAGTTAAGTGCTTCGGCCCATAGTCTTTGTGGTAGTGACTTTGCATGCAACATCCAAGATGCCATCTCCTTTAGAGATCGGTTTTTCTTCTCAAAAACTCCATTTTGCTATGGAGTATAGGAAACTGTTTGCTGCAACTGAATCCCTGCCTCATGGAAAAGATTATGGATCTCATGATTCACATACTCTCCCCCGTTATTAGTTCAGAGGACTTTGATATTCTTTTTGGGCTGTGTCTCAACCAAAGCTTTGAAATCTTTGAGGTGTTGAAAGACCTCATATTTTTTCCTAAGAAAGTAGATCCATGTAAAAGATGAGAAATCGTCAACAAAAATGAGAACAAACCTCGCTTTTTTGATCGATGGAAGTGGAAAAGGACCCATGAGGTCAGTGTGGATCAAATATAAAGGTGCGAAATCTCACTGAGACTTTCCCTTGTCGAATTTCTCTTGAGGGTGTTTTCCGAGAACACATCCCTCACATAATCCCTTAGAGAAATGAATGTATGGTAGACCATAAACTAATATTTTATTTCTAAGCTGTTGCATGTATCTGAAATTCAAATTCCCAAACCTTTCGTGCCATATCCTACTACTTTCATCAGCATGAGTAAGCAGTAAAGCAGAATCAGGTTCAATGAATTTAAAAAATGTATACAATCTAGACGGATGATTTACCTCACTAGTAGCAACCCTAGAGTTGGTTTTCATGTCGTATATGTCCATGACATTTGGTGTGAATACAAATTTATTTCCAGTGCTAGAATTCTTCACTTGATACACAGAGAGAAGGTTGACAGAAAGCTTGGGAACATGCAACACATTCTCGAAACTTCCATTGGTGACTTCAATCCTTCCTTTGTCGGTGACTTCGACAGAAGAGTTATCCCCCATAAGAATAGGATGACATTTGCATGCATCCAAAGAATAATATACTTCTTTTGAGGCAACCATGTGATGTGATCCTCCTGAATCGAGGATCCAAGCATCAGGAGAGGAGTTGATGGCAATCAAGGCATGGCTAGAATTGCCTTTCTTGGAATTCAGATCTTTTGGATTCTTCTTCTTGGCACCCTCGGGGATGTGATATCCAAAGTTGTTTCGCTGAAGTATTTGAGACATTTGATCTATTTTTTTTGCATGCATGCGGATTCCAAATGGAATCCTTTGTGACAGTATGTGCATTTCTCCCCTTTTCTTCCCTTTTCTCCTTTAAATTCGGAGGCATCGGTGAATGGTTTTGTGTACCCATCCTTATTCGGATGTGCATGAGCTTTTTGTTTATCTTTATCTTTATATTTTCAATCTTTTTGGATTCCATCTTGCACAGTGAGTGCATGCACCTTTGGGCCTTTGATTGTGCCCATGTTGATGAGCTTGGTCTGCTCTTGTGTCAAGGATTCGATAAAGTCTTCAAAAGAAGGCATCTTCCAGGTGGCTCCAGAGGTGAATCTGACAGTATGGAATGTAGATACGAATACAGAGAATTCAAGACCAATATTGGAGAGAATGGTAAGAACCATTTGTTTCTCCTCCTTCGATTTGTCAACCCCGCAAGCTTTGAGTTGCGAAAGTAAATCCTTGAATTTTGTAAAGAAATCTTGGATATTCTCAAAGCTTTTTGGATCCAATGTAAGTAGTTCCACCTCCAGCAAGTATCCCATCATCTCATCCTATTTTCCAAAGATCCCTTCCAATATGGTCCAGACTTCATTGGGAGTCTTACAGGAAGATATATGAAAAAGGAGATCGGGAGAAATAAGACTGCAAATTGTTCCAAGTGCCTCATCCATGCGATTTAAGTACATGGATTTTTCTATGGATGATGTTGGCTCTGTATCTGTATTCATGGTTAAAATGTACAACCCTCTAGATTGGAGATGTATGGCTATTTTCTCCTTCCATGCAAAATAGTTGTAAGGTGTAAGAATGAATTCTTTTTGGAATTCCATCTTTCCGCTGTCTTCAATCTTTTGTACATGCAAAAAATTTTGGTGTAGATTTTGCTTAGCAGTCTGTCAAATTTGATACCATGTTAATGTGTTGAACCTTCATAGAATAGATCTAGCTAAACAATAATACACACATTTGTAGATAGAATTGGAGAAAGAAGAAGAAGGAGAGAAAGAATGAAAGAATTCTCATTAACTGTCGTGAATAATGAATAATATACACATGATATATTCTATATAACTCAATGAGTTCAACTGGAGGATAACCAATGTGCCATAGTGGTAGTCTAGAGTGATCTGGACACACACCAATAGTTATGGGAGTGAACTACCACCTAGTCTAGTCTCTCAGGCAGTTACGTGAGTGCACTACCACCTAGTTGAGTTAACCAATCAACTAGTCTTCAGTTAACTGACTGAACAGAGAGTAGTGAGGAGTTAACTTAGGGAATCAAGGCTAATGTTCCAATCTGGTGATGATACCAAGGCAAGGTCTAATTAGCATGGTGATGATCCCAATGTTGCATGGTGACAAAACCAATGCAACATCTAAACTCAACTCAACTAGTCAAACTAAAGTGTCAACTAAAAGAGAATATTATCCCCTAAATTATAGGAGACTGGATAATGACTAATGATGACTAGTAAACAAGGAAAAACCTTAGGAAAAAAAAATCCTAGGTGTGTGTGAAGTAACTCCAACATTTCTGATAACAGAGATTCATCACGATGCTTATTTTCAATGAGTTTTCCTTTTGTAATTTTCATTTCCATTAATGCTTATTCTTTTCTGGTATTTGACTGAGAGTATATGTTTGGAATTTGTTTTTATCTGATGCTCCATTCATGAAGTGAATATCGGTCACTGTGTTTAATATTTCATGTTCAAAATTCATCTATATATGTTGCTCTGTTCATGAATCTATATCTTTTGTTTTTCTTCTAAAGTTACATCCGACAATTCATTCTAGATTCTCTCATTTGTAATGGGATTTTCTTATTTCTGTCCTGCCATCATATGAATGCTTTTATTGCTAGAAATTATGCTTATTTGGCCTTTGTTCCCTAAAAAATACACTATTGTGTTAATATTCCAGATCTATCTCAGAAGCTGACTCCATTGCTCAATGGCCTTCCATTGTTGTTCCAAACCAACAATTCAACAAACAAACATCGAAATGTCATAACTAGCCTAAAATCCCCAACAGACAAAGATAAATATTACAGAGAGATCCCTCTCTAAGTCTAGGAGGGCTATATCCTAGACTCCAAATTGGTTTTGTAGTTACCTTTGTCAACTTCTTCCTCAGCCCAAGAAATTACAAACTGCTAACATAGTGGCGACCATACTGGGGAATATGAACATTTCATGTTCCTCAGAGAAGTGTATCAAGTTACAGATATGATTACTGATGGTGGACTGTGATCAGACACATCAAGGTTGAATCATTCACCTGGTGACTCCAAACAGTTTCAAGTTGATCTGAAGACTCCACCGGACGATGAACCTGACCAACAAAAACATGAAAAAACATTATGGAGAGATTAGGCATTCAAATTGGAATATCATCCTAGGCATAATTTGTTTTATTTTTAGTTATTTCTTCAATAATTTTTTCCAATGTATACTATGTTTGAAAAAAGATCACATAAATGCATCCAATTCTTTTTCTTTGAAGATTGTAAATATATATTCTCTTTATGCTTTTGATCCTGGTCAAAACCCTTTTGTTGCAACTTATATTGGTCATATTCCATTTGATGAGCCTCAAGAAACCAAGGCTATTCTTATAGCTGTTGTACAAACCCCCATACCCTTTAAAGTGCCAGACAGATGCAAGCCTCTCATCTTACCTGTACCTTCCCAGGTTTGATGGAGAATATGGTAGCATCATTGCTGAAAAACACATTCAAGGTTTTGAACATTTTCTTGACCTTTTTGAGGTTGAAGAAGATGATGTTTGTATCAGGATTTTTGCTCTATCTTTGCAAGGTAAGGCTAAAGAGTGGTTCAAAAATTTGTCAGCTACAAGCATTGGTGATTTCCGTCAGTTTGTGAAAGTCTTCCTTGATAAATGGGTGATCAAGAGGAATCCTTTTCTGATTTTAGAAGAATACAATCATTTGAAAAGGCATCCAGAAGAAACAATGCAACACTTTTTAGTCAGATTCAATCAAGTTTACTATTCAATTCCTGATGATATAAAGTCTCCTTCTGGTTTAGCTTTGTTACAATACTGGGATGCCTTTGATCCAAAAATGGTGTTTCAATTGAGAGAAATGAATACAACAACACTTGAAGAAATGAAGAACAATGCAATAGGTGTAGAATCTAACTTGTTTATCAAAAAGTCAAAGTCAAAGGTAGAAGAGAAGGAAAACATATAAAAGGATCATTTGACATCTTCAGAAGTGAAACTAGACATTCTAGCAAGCACAATGAAAGAAATGATGCAAAAGATTATCATGAGAGATGAAATTGTTGTTCAAAAACACCATGTTCCATTTTTTGCAGAAAAAGAAAGGGTCACTATTCCAAATCATTTTGCTTCTTTTCCTTGGTATCATAGATCAGAAAATGATTGTTTTATGTATTCACTTCATGCCATGGACAAATATGAAACTCAAAATCAGCTTGTGGAGGAGAAATCAACTGATCTAATGTCTATTCTTGATGACATTGCTTATATGGATGATCTACCCAAGTATGATCAATATGATCATGAATACATCAAGGTTGAATCTTCAAAGAAATCAATAGCATATGTTTGGGAGGAAGAAGCTCAGTTACAACAACTCAAATATGACAATTAGCCTGTGCATATTAATTATGACAACAAAGAGGAAAATGCAGAAAGTTTTCAAGTAAGTGAAAGATATTTGCCTTTATGTTTTCCCTCATTCCAATTTCTAAGAGAAATCTATAAGAAAGAAGACCAACAAGTTGTCAATAGTAGGAATGGAGAATTTTCTGATGAATTAATTGCGGAGGTCTTTTGTGACATGGAAGTTGTTCTTTCTCCAAAATTGTAGCCACTAAGCTACCTTGAGTTTCAAATCCCAGATGAAATCTTAGAGCTTGAAACAGATTATGAGTTAATGCAAAATAATTATGTACCATTAAGCTTTAATTCATTTCAATTTTTAAAGAAGAATCTTGATCATGTATTGAATGATAAGCACATAGAAAATTATGAAGTTTCATTGGAACCAATGCAACAATCGTCTCAGTTTCTACATGATCCAATAGCTGATGTTTTGGATTATCTGTGTAGTCAAAATTTTGTTCCATTAGCTAGCTATGAGCTTAAAAGAAGTTATGACATAGACTTGATTACGCAACTGGTTTCATGGTCTTGTTTAGCAGCAGCCTCATTACAAAGTTCGTCAGAAATTTTTCAGCCATATCAGGAACTGTATAATCATATAAAAAGAATACGTGCCATACCCAATTATGACCATAAACTTGCTGAAAGTCAAGAAATAGGTCGTGTCTATCATGATCCCATAACTATCTATATGGAGGAGTTTTTCAATCCAGAGTCCCAATCAAGTTTCAATGCCTCCTCTATCTTTCATGGTTCCAAAGTTCTCTGTTGTGAAGATCAAGCTGACAATCAATTTCTAGTCCCCTTACAAGCTCTAGTTTTGAGTTTCGTAAAAAATAGTGAAGGAGCTAAGGTATTGGATCAAATATTTGATTGGCTATATTGTATATTCTATATCACTTGAAGTCAAGCATTCAGTGTTAGAATAGGATTGTATGTATATAAATAAGCTTACTAGGTAAGCATCTTTTTATCAGTCAAATAGCAGTGTGCAAATAAGCTCAACTCTTTGAGCATTACTTTTAGCAATTTTTTAATTCTCATTTTTAGATTGCAGTATAGTTTCCAGTTTAGTGTGAATTTCAAATTTTAGTCTTCATCTTGATTTGGTTTCAGTTGAAGGATCAGAACAGGTACACGTTGCAGAATAAAGTCTTAGGATTATCCCAATAGATAAAGTATTGGTCTGCATATTCAAAGATCTGTGGTTCTTGACACCTCTTAAAAGAGCTGCCATTCCCCATTGGAGCTTATGTTAGGGTCCTATAAATTATAGGAAGTCTGATTATTCAATTTCTATCTGTTGTTTCTCTCATGACAAAAGCTCCTGGCTTGCCTGGTTTCCTCAGATGACTTTGCCCCCCCCATCCATTTTTCCAAATCCTTCATTCACTGTTGCACCACTCACTCCCCTGTCCATTCATCTTATTCACCACATCTTGCCCGCCAATCATTCTTGGACAAAATTAATGTTAGATAAGCTTAGGGTAAATGAAAAAGTATTAGTGAACATTAGGGTAATTAAATTAGGGTAATAAGTAATCATTTTAATGATAAATTAAAATAATTAATAAATAATTATTTTAAATAAATAAATAATTATTTTTTAATAAGTAATAATTATTTTAACTTAAAATTATTGAAAAATATATATATGAAAAAAAAAACAATAAAAAAAAACAACAAATAAAAATTAAAACGTAAAACAAAATAAAATAAAAAATACATATAAAACAAAACTAAATAATAAAAATTAAAACAAAGTTTAATTAAATAAAAATAGATATATTAAAATAACTATATAACAAATAAAATAAACACAAACTAATACTAACTCTATCCTAAGTCCCGTACCTCACATGTCCCGACCAAACAAATAACGATCATACTATTATTTCGGACCTCCCCTGCCATCCAAACTTTAACGAGCGGGGCGGGGGGGGGGCGGGGGGGGTGTGCGAAAATAAGTTTTACCCATGCCACTTTTCATTCCCACAAAATTTTGGACCCCCCCCCGAAAACCACCTTCCCCCCTCCAAAAACCACCTTTCCCCAATTCAAACATTGTTTTTTGCCCATTTCAACCAGTCATTTTCTGAGTCGATTTCCAGGAAAACCAGGATACATTTTGAGAAACCGAAAGAATTGTTTTTTCAAAACGGGCCAAATAACAATAACCTCTCCCATATTTCTCATATTTATTACATATTGGGAGAATAGAAAGCATCTTTGAACCCTATTTTTCGGGATTCAGGATTTTCTTGTTTGAGACATCTTTTTCAAACCTAGATTGTAGACAACTGGAAGTGAATTTCAAAACACCAAGAGAGGTTTTTGCTCAGAAAAAGTTGATCTACAAAAACCTCCTCCGGAGTTTACAAATATATCTCAGAGTGGGAGAATCAAATACTTCCTTGGACCCCATTTTTTCATAATTTCGGGAGGTGAATAATTCGAAATGACTGGGAAAAGAGCAAACATTGAAGAAAAAAATCATCAACAACTCCCATCAAATTTCTAGATGTACCTGACAACTAACCACAATCTTATATTCTATTTTTTCTCTAGATCTATGATCTTTTGTCAAATCAGATTTACTATTTTTAGTAAAGTTGTTTCTCCATTAATGTAACTAGATCCATGATTATAGTCAACAGTAATTGAACTCCTGGAATCCTATTGTGGTAATGGGATCTTATGTATTTTGTGGCATTTTGATTCAAAAGGGGGTTTTAATGGTGTGATTATGTCCTGCCAGTGTATTTGAAAGTTATGTAATTTTTCAGGAACTTTAATAACAGAGAGTGTTTCTAATAGCAGAGATTCATCACGGTGCTTATTTTCAATGGGTTTTCCCTTTTTAATGCTCATTTCCATTAATTTTTATTCGTTTCCAGTATTTGACTAAGATTATATGTTTGGAATTTGTCTTTATTTGATGCTCCATTCATGCAGTGAATATTGGTCTATGTGTTTAAGATTTCATGTTCAAAATTCATCTATATATGTTGCTATGTTCATGAATCTATATCTTCTATTTTTCTTCTAAAGTTACATTTGAGAATTCATCCTAGATGATCTCATTTGTAATGGGATTTTCTTATTTCTGTCCTGCCATCATCTGAATGCTTTTTATTGTTGAAAATTGTGCTTATTTTTCCTCTGTTCCCTAGAAAATACACTATTCTGTTAATCTTCCAGATATATCTCAGAAGATGACTCCATTTCCCAATGGCCTTCCATTGTTGTTCCAAACCAACAATTCAACAAACAAACATCAAACTGTTATAACTAGCCTAAAATCCACAGAAAACAAATCTAAATCTTACAAAGAGATCCCTCTCTGAGTCTAGGAGGGCTTGATCCTATAATCCAAAGTGTTTTTATAGTTGCCTCTTTCAACTTCTTAGTCAACCTGAGAAATTACAGAGTGCTAAAACATACTTAAAGATGGAGGTCAATTGCATATTGTTAATCAACTCCTCATATGGCTTCACTGGAAATCTGATTACATAGATTACTTTGTTTTCAATTGAGTAGAGTAGGGGTGTGTTGAATAAGCTCGGAATTCAAGAATTTATTTTTTAGTTTGTTTATAAGTGGATCAACAATAAGACTCCATATCCCAACAAAGGCACTTGGGTGTAGCTGCAGTTTTAAGTTTCAAATTGAATAAAGACTCCATATCCCAACAAAGGCACTAGGGTCTAGTTATTGCTTTGAACTCCATAGATGCATGGCTGAGAAACAATGGCATAGATACATGACTGGAAGACAAAAACAAAGGTAAGAGAAGGAAGGTGTGAGAAAGTTATTAAGTTCAAAGGCACTAATTTGTTTTTCTTAGCACCTCACAGGGAAGTGCTATCCCAAGTTGGAGCCAATGTTGGGACCTAAGTCTGCACCCCTACCCCTCCTGAATCATTTTCCCTATACCTTCGTGAAAATCATTCCTCTTCTAGTTGGTTAAGTCGGTTTCCCATTACTAGATGACTTGGTGTTTTCATCATTGTCTTTATTGATTGATTATTTTCACAAATTGTTTCTGTTTTCTTGAAGGATAATTGCATGTCGTGATTTGGTTTGAAATACTTGTCATCATGTTTTCCATTGATTGAGCATACAACAGGTCCACCAAGTCTTTTGTGTGAACAGGAAACATCTAAACCCACAAAGTCCTTTTTTTGCATAGGAAGTATCCGAAAGAAAAATGCAACAATTCAGAGCAAACGATTTTGGGCTTAGATTATGCACAAAAAGACAAGTTAGATTTTCAACAGTGGAGATCCAACAATTAGTTCAAATCGACGGCTCTCGTTCATTTGGAGTGTCAAAATCGTGCGAGGTTTAACATCAATTGTGAACCTCGGAGTACTGGAGCCCCGAACTGCCATGTCACTCCGGGAGGTCATGTATCTGAGAGATATCCATACTCTACATTCAGAAACTCCCGAAGAGCCAAATAGCCAAAGAGACGAAGAGATGAATAGTCAAAGAGTTGAAGCTCTGAAGTGCCAGAGTGGTCCTTCACTACCACGTCACTTCACGAGTTCCATCATCTGGGAGGTTTTTCTTAAAGATAAGCACAGAGCCCAAAAGTCCTAAAGTGTTGAAGACACATGGCACTCATCAGTCATGACATGTGGCACTCATTTCAGGTCATTTGGGTTACGTCATCCGCTCATTTCCGAGTGACATGTGTCACTATATTTTTATGACACACCGGCACAATGACGTCATATGGAAACATCAACTCCAAGAGATTATCATTCCTAGGGATTTCAACTCATAGCAAACACATACCTCCAAAGCCCCAAAGCACCAAAGCCCCTGAAGTCTTGGAGTATTTAAACTTGATCTCAAGTTGATTAGCATAAGATAAGCATGAATTAACGACTCTGTGAGATTATGACTCCGAGAGATTTTTATCAAGAGAAAACCCAATTCTTCGGAGTTTCGAAGTTCCAAAGTGATGAAGATACATGGCACTCATCAGTTAAGACACATGGCATTCATATGACACGTGGTGTCTTTTGTTGAGACACGTGGCACTCATTTCAAGCATATTTGGGTCTATCATCTGCAATACTTTGAGTGAAACGTGTCACCCTTATTCCCATGACACATAATCCATATGACATTAGGCTGCCACGTCAGATTCGGTATATCGTTCTCCGATAGATTTCAAAGAACAATATTTAAAAGACTACCGAACCCCGAAGAGATGGAGTCCTGAAGTCCCAATATGATGAAGGTTAAAAGTAGTCTCATGTTAATAAGTGATTAGTGTTGGATAATGACTCTGGGAGTTTTGTCCTCTGGAGGATATGCATCTTCTACACTCCAAAACCTCTGAAAACTGAATTTTCGAAGTGGCTCACCCACTTTTATTTCACATTTGAAAGGTTTAAAAGGGGGTGCAAAACCAGGAATGGGGAAACTACACGTCCAGACTCCAGAAAAGCACCACACGACTTGCTTTTGTCATCCAAGAGATAAGAAGGAGAAAAAACATTGCCAATAATTTCAGTTATCTCCAGTGGCCTCCAATAGCGTGCATGCATACCAATGATCAATACAGAACTCAGTTTCATCACTCCTAGTCATTTCCATTAGATATCAGTTTGCTCCAGTGCATGCATCAATCCAGTTTCATTGCTAGTAGTAGTTTTTAATTGTTTAGTTAAAGACCCTTTTAGTTTAAGGTATAATAAGTGGTATTTTATGTGTGATAAGAACCACTCTCTTTGATTAAGTCAACTCAGAGTATTCCTTAATATACTCCAATAATGTTTTTAGTTAAGTTAATTAGTTGTTTTACAACTGGTAGTATAGAGTTAAGCCTCAATCTCAGATGGACGAGAGCCTTTGCAACTCTGATAAATATGCAATTTATGTATTTTTTGAGGGTGGAGTTTTTGGGGAGAAAAAGTTCAATGCAACAACTAGCTGGACCCATTCTGCACATGGATTAAAGCTATCTACCTAGTAAAGATAGTATTGATGATAGTGTGTTTGTGTCCAAATTTGTATGTGTTTCTTATCTTGAATACAATTTTGATTTGTGTGAAGCACATTTCTTTTCCTTCAGCTATTGTATAACTTGTCTTTATCAATATGCAATTTGTGATAACAACTATGATTTGATGAATATTTGTTTGTTTCAACCTATGGGAATAACTGTGTTTTTGGTACATGTTTAATGCTTAGAATGACATTTTAAGACTTAAACTTCTAGCAACAGATTGCCCATTGAATGGTTTGTTTTTTTTCTTTGTTTCTTACCTTTATTGTCTCACTTGTATGTCCTTAGTGTGCCACTAGCCAAGGAGGACCCTCGTCCATGTCATTTTTCCAACCAAACCATGCTCATGTCTTGGTAAACCAACCCTCTAACTAACCCATTAATAAAAAACCAATCATTCATAACTTGAGGTGGCCTAGCTCTACCCTTTAGCAGTCAGGTGCAAAGTTTAGGACCAACAACTACAACCATTACCAATCCCAGAGAAGAAATGGGAAGTGATAACCATTGATTTTGTAAAAAAAAAATCCAAAGACAACAAGGAAAAACGATTCAATAATGGTAGTGGTTGATAAATTGACAAAGGATGCTCATTTTGTTCCTACAAAAGCAACTCATACAACAACTAATATTGCATAAATTTACATGAAGGAAATTGATAGGTTGCATGGGATACCTAGGATAATTGTCTCGGACAGAGACACACAGTTTAATTCAAATTTATGGAAGGGATTATTTAAAGGATTTGGTACAAATATGAACTTTAGCACATCATACCATCCACAGTCATATGGGAAGACAAAGAGGGTCAATGGAGTAATTGAAGACATGTTGAGAATGCATGTGATGGATAAACCTTCTAAGTGGGAAGATTACTTGCACTTGGTTGATTTTTCCTATAATAATGGGTATCAACCTTCATTGAAGATGATCCCATTTGAAGCTTTGTATGGTAGAAAATGCAGCAGTCCAGTAAGTTGGGACAACCCAACAGATAGAGTGGTACTTGGGCCAGAGTTTCTCAAGGATATGGAATATCGAATGGTTAAGATTAAGCATAATTTAAAGGAAACTCAGGATAGATAGAAATTTTATGCAGATAAGAATAGGACAAAAAGAGAATTGAAAGTGGGGGAGCATGTTCTTTTGAAAGTAAAGCCCAAGAAGAGCTCTTTGAATTTGGGTAGTTGTACAAAGCTAGTAGCTAGATTCTATGGTCCATTTGAGATATTAGACCGAATAGGGTCAATTGCATACATGCTTGCATTTCCTATTTCCATGAATGTGCATAATGTATTTCATGTCTCTTTTCTAAATAAATATGTACATGATCCTAAACATGTTATTGATTGGCATATGATTTAGGTAGAGACAGAGGGAGACTTTCAGGTCCAGCCAATGCGAATATTGGATAGAAAAGTCAAAATGCTCTAGATTTGAGTTATAAAGCTGGTAAAATTTCAGTGGACCTACTACGGTCCTAAAGATGCTACCTGGGAGCATGAATATGCAATGCGGGTAGAGTACCTGCAAGTTTTTGAATAAATTTTGGAATTTATATTCATGTTTGTATATGCACTGAGGACAGTGAAAAAATAAGGGGGAGGGGATGTAACACCCTGGGTTTTGAGCCTCATATTAAATAATGTATTGTTACATTGTTGAGAGGCCAAAGTGCCCAAACAATTATTAAAAGGATAGTATGCCCAATAAATGTATTGTTTTGATCATTATTAATAATAAATACCTAGCTAGCTACTAGACGGACAAGGACAAGAGTTATAGGGGGCTATGATTCCACAAGAGAGGGGGCTAAGAATTTATTTTTATATTTTATTGTCCATTTTTTCTTCAAGGATAATAACAGTTACATGAGATTCTTTGGGGAAGGCCAGGATGTTCTTAACTCCCAAGAGTTCACAAACCTGTCCCTGGTCAGTTGGGGGGGTTGGTATTTATGTTGGTCATGGTTGTTTCTTCTCCTTCCACTCCCATTCTTACTCCCATTCTGTTGTGGGTCTCTCCACCTATTCACGCTTTCATTCAGCCAATTTTTTCACTGTTCCACACCACGGGTGGAGACTTCACTCCATTATTTCTTGCACCCGCTCGTCTCCTCATTCATGTTTGGCTTGGGAAGGGAAGCAGACTATTGAAGAACAACCACGGTTTTTTGGTTGTAGAGATTGCTAGTGTAATCCAGCCATGAATCGAGGCATGCATGTTTGATATGATGTGTCCTGTGTCTAGCCTTGCTCATAGTTGTGAGTCTTGAGAGTCCCAACATGGATATCCTGGACCAGCTTCACTGGAGCCCTGGAAGGAGAAGTACTGCCTGAGGCACTGTGTGGCAGAGAAGGGTGGGGGTCCATTCTCTTGGGTGGTGCAAGCTGGGTAGAAGAGATATGGGTACTTGGATTGATGTGAGTGTTGGGGAAGCCTTTGAGAGTTTGAGTGTTGACTGGTTGGGAAGCTGAGTAACACTTTGGAACCATCCTTATGGATTCATAGCCCTGGCTCATGGGTGACATTGCTCTTGAGACTTGGAACAACAATTTCTATGGTTGGG
Organism: Picea engelmannii; assembly: GCA_009831015.1. Taxonomy (NCBI): domain Eukaryota; kingdom Viridiplantae; phylum Streptophyta; class Pinopsida; order Pinales; family Pinaceae; genus Picea; species Picea engelmannii. Next base: position 1,435,526 of record ML776759.1, on the reverse strand, counting down.
TGGAACGCCCTTGGTATGCGGTCAGTCAATGGTTCTCTTTTATAAAATATAAGTACTCTTTGTTATGGTATTAATTACTTGTGTATGAATTATTTCGTTGTGTATTTATTTATCGTTGAATTCAATATGTTTAAAGTATGCATGCTTGTTGTGTATTGTTGTGCATGTCGTATGCTTCATTTCTTTTATTTTTAGCATGAATATTGATCAATGCATGTGAATCTTTCATGCATTCCCTATTATTTAAAGTTAGAGAAGGGGGTGTAATTGGTCCAGAGAAGGGACTTGTGGTTAGCATGCCCGACCTGTCAGTGGCTGGGTATGTTATAATATATGAAGGTGGATTGTTGACCTTCCTAATTACATGAATTTTCAATTATTAATTCTACAACTTCCCTATTCTTTCCATTCACATCTCATTTTTTATTTTTTGAAATAAAGAGAAATCATTACATAGTATTCCTTCCTACTATGACTTCCTCGGGAAGGTGAGAAACTCTAAATATTTGGTGGTGAAGGGGATTATCCCTAAAAATTTGGTCAAGGTGATGAACAACTACATGAAAACTTGGTCATTGATCACAGACTTGTGAAGAGGTTTTCAAGGAGACCATTTGGCTGAGAAGGAGAAATGGGTATTCCCTCTAGCCTTACCCTTTTGCAATCACAAATAGTTGTTGAACTCTGAATGCATGCTTCTTTCCTATAGTGAGGTCACAACTTGGCTATTTATTTTGATCTGGACATACCATAGTTTGAATTTTGTATTACTTCCATCTCTCAATATGCATCATGTGTTCTCTGATGATAGGTTCTCTACCACTTGTGAAAAAAAGTGAAGCTCCTCTCTAGCCTAGCATTTTTAAATCATGATAGTTCCTCCTTATGGAAATAAATACGAGAATGAGTAAAATACTCCTACTATTGTGGCTACGAAATATTATAATCTACCCATACCTTTTCCAAAAAATGAAATATTCCTACTCCTTGCTTCCTTTTATAACATTTTGGGCGATTTGCGTTGAGGGATGGTGACGAGACATGAGTATTGTTATCGTATTTTGCTCAGTTCTTTCCATATTGAAAGGACACTTCTATTATTAATTGTCTGGGGTCCGTATGATTCTCAGTGAGTTGTAAATTTGTGATTTCTCTATGTCCGGTAATATCTCGCAAGACTTTGGTATATATATTCAGAATGCTTGTAATTTGTGTGTCTTGTGTGACTTGAGACATGGTCATTGTTCATCAAGTTGTGCACATGGAAATTAGCTTCCACCCTCTTTGTTGCTTATCTCATTGATATTTTAGAACCTGGAAATCTAAAATCAATTATTATCTTGTGTACCACAATAACTAAATTGTTTCATATTTGTCCTCTTCTTATACCATATTTCTTGTATTGTATAGTAATTCTCTTATTTCACATGAATTTTATGCACATGAGATGATAGGCTAGGTGATACATGTATAAGAGTAGTCATGTCACTTATCTTCAGTAGGAAGGTTGGTTGCATATATGTGTAAGAAGGTTTGTAGGAATGGGAATGGGTTCACGAGACTTTAGCTGATATTGATGAAAAATGACCCATACGTTTTGCAGAGAATTCATTTGGAAAAATTGCGGCTCACGGGGTTTCAATATCACAAGATCTTATGTGTTAGTGCTCAAGCAGGGGAAACCCGCAAGAGGTTTTCCACATAGATTCTTCGGAAAAGGGCTTGCGTGTTACAGGTTCACAGTTAAATATTCAACCAGTTGGACACTCTCAAATAGGTTTCACTCACGACACAATCTTGAGAAGACTTTGTGGTTTTTCAGGGAAAATAATGGTTTGTGGTGTAGATTTGGAATAATCATTAGGGTGTGAATAAATTTGTGGTAGATGAATCCACACAAGTAAGTACCAGAAAGGATGGGACCCTCTATGGTGGGGTCTTCATGGGAAATTCATAAGTTTTGTGTTTACATGACCTATAGGTTCATGCGTTTTCAGAGATTATGGCTTGGATATTTACAGAGACTTCCACAACGTTGTGTGCTCGCAGTCAACAACGATCACTTCCTCAAATCATAGTTTATATTAATAGGTACATGCAATTTACATAGTGTTTATCAAACATACACATCCTTGTCGGTGTGAGTCAATGAAAATGGTTTGAGGTATCCCTGTGCATGATTTCCTTTGAGCTCGCGGGAGAAATTTTCAATTGTTGACCTGTGTAGTTACTCTCTCTTTATTGGAGATCCTACTGATCTTCGATCTGCAGGGTTCGCTTCTTTGCCTCCTATTAGTGGTCACCAATTCTTAGTTTGTAAGCAAATGTTTTTTGTTATTCTAAGTGTCTTCTTATCCCACATAAGCAGAGGAGAGTATAAGCGCATCATTCATAATTTTTTCACATGTGTTTCAATATCTATTTATTCAACCAATTTGATTGAATTTTGTTCATTTAAACTGAGCCCACATCAATGTGATATCAAAAGGAATTCCCTTCTTATTGTTTATCCTAGTTTAATATTAATATCACAAGCCTATCCTTTTATCGTTACTTGAACACGTGGATATTTGTGGCCATGTAAGGTATCGTGAGATTTAGATCCGACATACATGAAAGAGTTATGCGGTCTCTTCATAGTGATGTAGAGTATTCGATTTAACCTACACAAGTATAGGGTGTGGGTTGTTCAGAATAAAGTATCCCTTGTTGATTAGACTTTAGATAAATAAATTTATGAAAAAAAATCCCCCCTTTCTCTGTTGTGGATTATCAGGAAGATCATAGATTAAAAATAGGACTTTAATGATTGTTAGGATCATCCCCACTTTATTTGGTGAAAATTGATTTGAAAGAAAGGAAACCCATAGTCATTTGGCTCCAGGAGAAATTTACACTATGGTGTCTAGGAAAAATGGGAAAATTTTGTCGAATAGACAGGATCAAGCCACAAATTGAAGTATTGTAAATTCCAAACTTTGAATCACCAAGAGTAAACATCCTGATAGTAGAAAAATATTGTCATTTCTGTTTGACCATATATTTGATAGATTGTCTTTGATTCGTTTCCACAATTGGGTTAGTATGTATAGAACACAGATGGTTTAAGAGATGCTAGTTAACAAGGAGTGTCACCATGAAGCCTACACCACCTTCTCAAAATCGGATATCCCATGTGATATTTGGCAGTTTATTAAACTATTGTTGGGGTACCAAAACGTCATTTGATCTTGGAAAGGTTCTCAACAAAATGTTTCTCAAAGGTCTCAATGTTGAATGAGGGTATGGACATAAATATTGGATTCAATAATGTATGGTTTTCAATGGGTTTCTCAAATATTAGTTCTTTTTAACAACTCACATTTTTTTCTAGGTATATCAAGGAAGAGTAGGTGAGGTCAGATTGTAGGTAGGTCAGGTATCAGAATGTAAAATTTGTGGCGGCGGCATTTATTTTGGCTTGGACAATCCCAAAGAAAAAGGGGACTTGTTGTGGCCACAACACAAGGATTACAACACCTACTAAATATTTATCACTTTACATTTTAATCGCATAGTAGCTATCATATTCACCTCAATTGAGACCTATGTTGTAATATAAGGGATTACACAATAAATCTGGTTACCAATAGTGTAGTCAACAAACCATAATATACAATAATATAGAAACATACACACATAGAAGGAAGAAGAGGATAAGAAGCAATCATAAAACAAACAACAAATAATATTTTATTATATGATCATTTATTCAATAAATAATAAGCATTACATATCATATTTGTGACTATTTATACATTTCAACAAATGAAGGTAGTTACAAATGTCAGAACTGCCTTGGTTGGTCGACCTGGCTAGTCGGTCAACTAATTCGACTACCTAGTTAATTACATTCCTTGGTTGGCATACTTTATTACAATATTTGGTTGACTATTTATCCTATTTGATTAGTTGAGTAGGATCCTCCAACATCTCCCCCAACCTCAAAATTTTCTTCATCTCGAAGAAGGGAGGAGACGTGAATACAAAATTTACAAAAATCTGTTAGAGCATAAATCATGTTTTATCTATCCAAATTTTGCTAGTCTTTGTTGATTCCATTACAACCGACGACTGGTCCATTGAACTACTATGGTTGAAGGAAACAAATATTGGTTGAGGAGTTCATGGATGTGATTCTATTGGGATATGTGGAGGGGTTGTCTTAATGACATCCATGCACATTTTATACATATGAGGAGAAATATTTTATACATATGTTGTAATGTTAATTCATTTCATTTATGCTAAGTCACCTCCTCCTATATTGAAGTATATCGAGATTTTGATAGTGTAGGATCATATTCTTCCTATGTCTATCAAACTTATATGTGGACCTCCCAGATGTGTGCAACTATCGTTTTTTATTACATCAGTAGTATCTTCCCTTATTAGAACTATTCTCATTCTTGTGCCTACAACTCCTCTTTGACTTGTTTCTCTTTTTCGGTTTTGGGTCCCTGAGGTATCCCAACTATGTGCATCAACTACAACGTTTCTTCAACTATATAGTTCTAATAGTAGGTTGACTAGTTGTCTAATACAATATTGATAGTGGTGATTATGATTTATGTATCATATAATTGTTGTTTAATTTTGTCAAACTTTTCATATTCATGATTAAGAATAGCTCTTTCCTAATCAAACTTTAGATGTTGAATATTCTTGGTCAAAAGGTTTTTTTAGTCACTGATTAACTTTATCATCAAATTATGTAGGTAGTCGACTAGGTCAACTGGTATATTGACTAAGGTAATACCTAGTTCTTTCTTTGCCTTTGCTCTATAGGTTTTCCATACTTTATCCTCCATTTTATTTTCTTTAGTTTTCTAGTTGACCCGATCTATATTTTATTCCTTTATTTGTTGACTTATTTATACAAATCGTAGATCTATGAATTAGATGAATCTTCTAGGTCAAAAGGCACCACATATTTCCCTTCTTACTCTCCCTTCAACTTGAACGTGGTGAATATCTTATTTGATTTTTAATTTTTTTCCTTCTCCTCTTCAACCTGCTTGCTACTCTTTTTATCTGTTTCTTTTTGTCTTATATTCGATTGTGCTAGCTCAATCACTTGCTAGGTAGTCTACTACCATGACATCTATGTCTAATGTTGAGTTTGTTGTGTTTGTTGCACTATGGATCCTTTCTATGGTTGTGTTTCTTTTTCATGTGACCTTTGCTTCTCCTTATTTAGCTTCTAGGTCAAAGCTTGTTGTTCTTCAACCAACCTCTAGATTGAACCTTGTTGTTGTTATTTAGTTAGATTTGATCCTTATCCTACACATCATTTTTTCCCTATTATTATTGGTTATTCATTATTTGTAGTAATTTGATTATCTATATCCCTTCCATCTATATTTTCATGTTACCCCTACTTACACTTTCTTGCACTATGGGGGTCGGTGAGAACAATGAGCTCCTGAGTCACCTTTAGTCCCATGTTGCTTAATGTTTATTTTTTCAATTTGGTTAGGGGTTTGATTGTAAGTCTAGGGTTATGGATTTGTTTCTTATTTGTTTTCTTAGATACCTTTATTGTATGGTGGCCCTTTTTCTCCAAATGCCTTATCCTCTCTTCTTGCAATTGTTAGTTGATCATAATTTTATTTTTCAAGGATTTAATAATTATTTTCTTTTCCATTTCCATGGACTTGTTGTAATATTCTTTGGCACTTGATTCCAAAATATGTTTCCTCTTCCTCATTTTCTTCTTCATTGTCTTTCCTTTATCATCATCCTAGTAAGTTAAAAAAAAAATAGCTACCTGTATCAATTTCTTTTTTAATTGGGGTTATTCAAATTTTATCTCATATAACTCTTGAATGAGAACATTGAGGTCATCCTTGGTATCCTTTTTGTCCAAATTGATTGGTTGAAATTTCTTCCCTACCAACTTCTTTCCTCCTGGATTTTATATAGGGATTTTTTTTTTTTGAGATTTTGTCGAGGTCACTCCATCTGTAACAAAAGGTATAGTAAAGAATTTAGATCCATTTAATTCCTCCATTGTTAGCAGATAAATCTCAAATATGAATAAGAAATACCTCCCTTGGATATGCTCTTGATCCAAGACACATAGCAACATAGATCACTACACAATTTTTCTTAGATATACTAGATTCATTCATTTTCAAGCAAGAAGGTAGAATGTCATAACTTGGCATCGACAATTGTCCTTATATATAATTGTGGTTGATCTAGATTTGAAGATCTATCTCCAACTCCTGCAACCTACTTCTTGCACACAAGTGACAATATATATCAATCCTAAAACCTTTTTAATCATTAGAAAATAAAAAATATAGTCTAGATCTAATCTAATCTACCCAAGGAACAATAAGATCTACCATAAAAAGATGAATACAATAGTTTTGGGAAGGGGAAAACCACACCCACACACACACACACACACATACCTTGAATACATAAACATATTCATACCTTGAGTCATGATGCATTCCTCCTTAGTCCTTGCTCCAACTCCTCCCTATCCCTCACACAAGCAAGGATGACCTAAGATGAAGACTAGTCTCTATGGAAAAGC
>ML776759.1:1376204-1424575 GCA_009831015.1 Picea engelmannii | reverse complement strand
AAATTAAAACGTAAAACAAAATAAAATAAAAAATACATATAAAACAAAACTAAATAATAAAAATTAAAACAAAGTTTAATTAAATAAAAATAGATATATTAAAATAACTATATAACAAATAAAATAAACACAAACTAATACTAACTCTATCCTAAGTCCCGTACCTCACATGTCCCGACCAAACAAATAACGATCATACTATTATTTCGGACCTCCCCTGCCATCCAAACTTTAACGAGCGGGGCGGGGGGGGGGCGGGGGGGGTGTGCGAAAATAAGTTTTACCCATGCCACTTTTCATTCCCACAAAATTTTGGACCCCCCCCCGAAAACCACCTTCCCCCCTCCAAAAACCACCTTTCCCCAATTCAAACATTGTTTTTTGCCCATTTCAACCAGTCATTTTCTGAGTCGATTTCCAGGAAAACCAGGATACATTTTGAGAAACCGAAAGAATTGTTTTTTCAAAACGGGCCAAATAACAATAACCTCTCCCATATTTCTCATATTTATTACATATTGGGAGAATAGAAAGCATCTTTGAACCCTATTTTTCGGGATTCAGGATTTTCTTGTTTGAGACATCTTTTTCAAACCTAGATTGTAGACAACTGGAAGTGAATTTCAAAACACCAAGAGAGGTTTTTGCTCAGAAAAAGTTGATCTACAAAAACCTCCTCCGGAGTTTACAAATATATCTCAGAGTGGGAGAATCAAATACTTCCTTGGACCCCATTTTTTCATAATTTCGGGAGGTGAATAATTCGAAATGACTGGGAAAAGAGCAAACATTGAAGAAAAAAATCATCAACAACTCCCATCAAATTTCTAGATGTACCTGACAACTAACCACAATCTTATATTCTATTTTTTCTCTAGATCTATGATCTTTTGTCAAATCAGATTTACTATTTTTAGTAAAGTTGTTTCTCCATTAATGTAACTAGATCCATGATTATAGTCAACAGTAATTGAACTCCTGGAATCCTATTGTGGTAATGGGATCTTATGTATTTTGTGGCATTTTGATTCAAAAGGGGGTTTTAATGGTGTGATTATGTCCTGCCAGTGTATTTGAAAGTTATGTAATTTTTCAGGAACTTTAATAACAGAGAGTGTTTCTAATAGCAGAGATTCATCACGGTGCTTATTTTCAATGGGTTTTCCCTTTTTAATGCTCATTTCCATTAATTTTTATTCGTTTCCAGTATTTGACTAAGATTATATGTTTGGAATTTGTCTTTATTTGATGCTCCATTCATGCAGTGAATATTGGTCTATGTGTTTAAGATTTCATGTTCAAAATTCATCTATATATGTTGCTATGTTCATGAATCTATATCTTCTATTTTTCTTCTAAAGTTACATTTGAGAATTCATCCTAGATGATCTCATTTGTAATGGGATTTTCTTATTTCTGTCCTGCCATCATCTGAATGCTTTTTATTGTTGAAAATTGTGCTTATTTTTCCTCTGTTCCCTAGAAAATACACTATTCTGTTAATCTTCCAGATATATCTCAGAAGATGACTCCATTTCCCAATGGCCTTCCATTGTTGTTCCAAACCAACAATTCAACAAACAAACATCAAACTGTTATAACTAGCCTAAAATCCACAGAAAACAAATCTAAATCTTACAAAGAGATCCCTCTCTGAGTCTAGGAGGGCTTGATCCTATAATCCAAAGTGTTTTTATAGTTGCCTCTTTCAACTTCTTAGTCAACCTGAGAAATTACAGAGTGCTAAAACATACTTAAAGATGGAGGTCAATTGCATATTGTTAATCAACTCCTCATATGGCTTCACTGGAAATCTGATTACATAGATTACTTTGTTTTCAATTGAGTAGAGTAGGGGTGTGTTGAATAAGCTCGGAATTCAAGAATTTATTTTTTAGTTTGTTTATAAGTGGATCAACAATAAGACTCCATATCCCAACAAAGGCACTTGGGTGTAGCTGCAGTTTTAAGTTTCAAATTGAATAAAGACTCCATATCCCAACAAAGGCACTAGGGTCTAGTTATTGCTTTGAACTCCATAGATGCATGGCTGAGAAACAATGGCATAGATACATGACTGGAAGACAAAAACAAAGGTAAGAGAAGGAAGGTGTGAGAAAGTTATTAAGTTCAAAGGCACTAATTTGTTTTTCTTAGCACCTCACAGGGAAGTGCTATCCCAAGTTGGAGCCAATGTTGGGACCTAAGTCTGCACCCCTACCCCTCCTGAATCATTTTCCCTATACCTTCGTGAAAATCATTCCTCTTCTAGTTGGTTAAGTCGGTTTCCCATTACTAGATGACTTGGTGTTTTCATCATTGTCTTTATTGATTGATTATTTTCACAAATTGTTTCTGTTTTCTTGAAGGATAATTGCATGTCGTGATTTGGTTTGAAATACTTGTCATCATGTTTTCCATTGATTGAGCATACAACAGGTCCACCAAGTCTTTTGTGTGAACAGGAAACATCTAAACCCACAAAGTCCTTTTTTTGCATAGGAAGTATCCGAAAGAAAAATGCAACAATTCAGAGCAAACGATTTTGGGCTTAGATTATGCACAAAAAGACAAGTTAGATTTTCAACAGTGGAGATCCAACAATTAGTTCAAATCGACGGCTCTCGTTCATTTGGAGTGTCAAAATCGTGCGAGGTTTAACATCAATTGTGAACCTCGGAGTACTGGAGCCCCGAACTGCCATGTCACTCCGGGAGGTCATGTATCTGAGAGATATCCATACTCTACATTCAGAAACTCCCGAAGAGCCAAATAGCCAAAGAGACGAAGAGATGAATAGTCAAAGAGTTGAAGCTCTGAAGTGCCAGAGTGGTCCTTCACTACCACGTCACTTCACGAGTTCCATCATCTGGGAGGTTTTTCTTAAAGATAAGCACAGAGCCCAAAAGTCCTAAAGTGTTGAAGACACATGGCACTCATCAGTCATGACATGTGGCACTCATTTCAGGTCATTTGGGTTACGTCATCCGCTCATTTCCGAGTGACATGTGTCACTATATTTTTATGACACACCGGCACAATGACGTCATATGGAAACATCAACTCCAAGAGATTATCATTCCTAGGGATTTCAACTCATAGCAAACACATACCTCCAAAGCCCCAAAGCACCAAAGCCCCTGAAGTCTTGGAGTATTTAAACTTGATCTCAAGTTGATTAGCATAAGATAAGCATGAATTAACGACTCTGTGAGATTATGACTCCGAGAGATTTTTATCAAGAGAAAACCCAATTCTTCGGAGTTTCGAAGTTCCAAAGTGATGAAGATACATGGCACTCATCAGTTAAGACACATGGCATTCATATGACACGTGGTGTCTTTTGTTGAGACACGTGGCACTCATTTCAAGCATATTTGGGTCTATCATCTGCAATACTTTGAGTGAAACGTGTCACCCTTATTCCCATGACACATAATCCATATGACATTAGGCTGCCACGTCAGATTCGGTATATCGTTCTCCGATAGATTTCAAAGAACAATATTTAAAAGACTACCGAACCCCGAAGAGATGGAGTCCTGAAGTCCCAATATGATGAAGGTTAAAAGTAGTCTCATGTTAATAAGTGATTAGTGTTGGATAATGACTCTGGGAGTTTTGTCCTCTGGAGGATATGCATCTTCTACACTCCAAAACCTCTGAAAACTGAATTTTCGAAGTGGCTCACCCACTTTTATTTCACATTTGAAAGGTTTAAAAGGGGGTGCAAAACCAGGAATGGGGAAACTACACGTCCAGACTCCAGAAAAGCACCACACGACTTGCTTTTGTCATCCAAGAGATAAGAAGGAGAAAAAACATTGCCAATAATTTCAGTTATCTCCAGTGGCCTCCAATAGCGTGCATGCATACCAATGATCAATACAGAACTCAGTTTCATCACTCCTAGTCATTTCCATTAGATATCAGTTTGCTCCAGTGCATGCATCAATCCAGTTTCATTGCTAGTAGTAGTTTTTAATTGTTTAGTTAAAGACCCTTTTAGTTTAAGGTATAATAAGTGGTATTTTATGTGTGATAAGAACCACTCTCTTTGATTAAGTCAACTCAGAGTATTCCTTAATATACTCCAATAATGTTTTTAGTTAAGTTAATTAGTTGTTTTACAACTGGTAGTATAGAGTTAAGCCTCAATCTCAGATGGACGAGAGCCTTTGCAACTCTGATAAATATGCAATTTATGTATTTTTTGAGGGTGGAGTTTTTGGGGAGAAAAAGTTCAATGCAACAACTAGCTGGACCCATTCTGCACATGGATTAAAGCTATCTACCTAGTAAAGATAGTATTGATGATAGTGTGTTTGTGTCCAAATTTGTATGTGTTTCTTATCTTGAATACAATTTTGATTTGTGTGAAGCACATTTCTTTTCCTTCAGCTATTGTATAACTTGTCTTTATCAATATGCAATTTGTGATAACAACTATGATTTGATGAATATTTGTTTGTTTCAACCTATGGGAATAACTGTGTTTTTGGTACATGTTTAATGCTTAGAATGACATTTTAAGACTTAAACTTCTAGCAACAGATTGCCCATTGAATGGTTTGTTTTTTTTCTTTGTTTCTTACCTTTATTGTCTCACTTGTATGTCCTTAGTGTGCCACTAGCCAAGGAGGACCCTCGTCCATGTCATTTTTCCAACCAAACCATGCTCATGTCTTGGTAAACCAACCCTCTAACTAACCCATTAATAAAAAACCAATCATTCATAACTTGAGGTGGCCTAGCTCTACCCTTTAGCAGTCAGGTGCAAAGTTTAGGACCAACAACTACAACCATTACCAATCCCAGAGAAGAAATGGGAAGTGATAACCATTGATTTTGTAAAAAAAAAATCCAAAGACAACAAGGAAAAACGATTCAATAATGGTAGTGGTTGATAAATTGACAAAGGATGCTCATTTTGTTCCTACAAAAGCAACTCATACAACAACTAATATTGCATAAATTTACATGAAGGAAATTGATAGGTTGCATGGGATACCTAGGATAATTGTCTCGGACAGAGACACACAGTTTAATTCAAATTTATGGAAGGGATTATTTAAAGGATTTGGTACAAATATGAACTTTAGCACATCATACCATCCACAGTCATATGGGAAGACAAAGAGGGTCAATGGAGTAATTGAAGACATGTTGAGAATGCATGTGATGGATAAACCTTCTAAGTGGGAAGATTACTTGCACTTGGTTGATTTTTCCTATAATAATGGGTATCAACCTTCATTGAAGATGATCCCATTTGAAGCTTTGTATGGTAGAAAATGCAGCAGTCCAGTAAGTTGGGACAACCCAACAGATAGAGTGGTACTTGGGCCAGAGTTTCTCAAGGATATGGAATATCGAATGGTTAAGATTAAGCATAATTTAAAGGAAACTCAGGATAGATAGAAATTTTATGCAGATAAGAATAGGACAAAAAGAGAATTGAAAGTGGGGGAGCATGTTCTTTTGAAAGTAAAGCCCAAGAAGAGCTCTTTGAATTTGGGTAGTTGTACAAAGCTAGTAGCTAGATTCTATGGTCCATTTGAGATATTAGACCGAATAGGGTCAATTGCATACATGCTTGCATTTCCTATTTCCATGAATGTGCATAATGTATTTCATGTCTCTTTTCTAAATAAATATGTACATGATCCTAAACATGTTATTGATTGGCATATGATTTAGGTAGAGACAGAGGGAGACTTTCAGGTCCAGCCAATGCGAATATTGGATAGAAAAGTCAAAATGCTCTAGATTTGAGTTATAAAGCTGGTAAAATTTCAGTGGACCTACTACGGTCCTAAAGATGCTACCTGGGAGCATGAATATGCAATGCGGGTAGAGTACCTGCAAGTTTTTGAATAAATTTTGGAATTTATATTCATGTTTGTATATGCACTGAGGACAGTGAAAAAATAAGGGGGAGGGGATGTAACACCCTGGGTTTTGAGCCTCATATTAAATAATGTATTGTTACATTGTTGAGAGGCCAAAGTGCCCAAACAATTATTAAAAGGATAGTATGCCCAATAAATGTATTGTTTTGATCATTATTAATAATAAATACCTAGCTAGCTACTAGACGGACAAGGACAAGAGTTATAGGGGGCTATGATTCCACAAGAGAGGGGGCTAAGAATTTATTTTTATATTTTATTGTCCATTTTTTCTTCAAGGATAATAACAGTTACATGAGATTCTTTGGGGAAGGCCAGGATGTTCTTAACTCCCAAGAGTTCACAAACCTGTCCCTGGTCAGTTGGGGGGGTTGGTATTTATGTTGGTCATGGTTGTTTCTTCTCCTTCCACTCCCATTCTTACTCCCATTCTGTTGTGGGTCTCTCCACCTATTCACGCTTTCATTCAGCCAATTTTTTCACTGTTCCACACCACGGGTGGAGACTTCACTCCATTATTTCTTGCACCCGCTCGTCTCCTCATTCATGTTTGGCTTGGGAAGGGAAGCAGACTATTGAAGAACAACCACGGTTTTTTGGTTGTAGAGATTGCTAGTGTAATCCAGCCATGAATCGAGGCATGCATGTTTGATATGATGTGTCCTGTGTCTAGCCTTGCTCATAGTTGTGAGTCTTGAGAGTCCCAACATGGATATCCTGGACCAGCTTCACTGGAGCCCTGGAAGGAGAAGTACTGCCTGAGGCACTGTGTGGCAGAGAAGGGTGGGGGTCCATTCTCTTGGGTGGTGCAAGCTGGGTAGAAGAGATATGGGTACTTGGATTGATGTGAGTGTTGGGGAAGCCTTTGAGAGTTTGAGTGTTGACTGGTTGGGAAGCTGAGTAACACTTTGGAACCATCCTTATGGATTCATAGCCCTGGCTCATGGGTGACATTGCTCTTGAGACTTGGAACAACAATTTCTATGGTTGGGTGGAACGCCCTTGGTATGCGGTCAGTCAATGGTTCTCTTTTATAAAATATAAGTACTCTTTGTTATGGTATTAATTACTTGTGTATGAATTATTTCGTTGTGTATTTATTTATCGTTGAATTCAATATGTTTAAAGTATGCATGCTTGTTGTGTATTGTTGTGCATGTCGTATGCTTCATTTCTTTTATTTTTAGCATGAATATTGATCAATGCATGTGAATCTTTCATGCATTCCCTATTATTTAAAGTTAGAGAAGGGGGTGTAATTGGTCCAGAGAAGGGACTTGTGGTTAGCATGCCCGACCTGTCAGTGGCTGGGTATGTTATAATATATGAAGGTGGATTGTTGACCTTCCTAATTACATGAATTTTCAATTATTAATTCTACAACTTCCCTATTCTTTCCATTCACATCTCATTTTTTATTTTTTGAAATAAAGAGAAATCATTACATAGTATTCCTTCCTACTATGACTTCCTCGGGAAGGTGAGAAACTCTAAATATTTGGTGGTGAAGGGGATTATCCCTAAAAATTTGGTCAAGGTGATGAACAACTACATGAAAACTTGGTCATTGATCACAGACTTGTGAAGAGGTTTTCAAGGAGACCATTTGGCTGAGAAGGAGAAATGGGTATTCCCTCTAGCCTTACCCTTTTGCAATCACAAATAGTTGTTGAACTCTGAATGCATGCTTCTTTCCTATAGTGAGGTCACAACTTGGCTATTTATTTTGATCTGGACATACCATAGTTTGAATTTTGTATTACTTCCATCTCTCAATATGCATCATGTGTTCTCTGATGATAGGTTCTCTACCACTTGTGAAAAAAAGTGAAGCTCCTCTCTAGCCTAGCATTTTTAAATCATGATAGTTCCTCCTTATGGAAATAAATACGAGAATGAGTAAAATACTCCTACTATTGTGGCTACGAAATATTATAATCTACCCATACCTTTTCCAAAAAATGAAATATTCCTACTCCTTGCTTCCTTTTATAACATTTTGGGCGATTTGCGTTGAGGGATGGTGACGAGACATGAGTATTGTTATCGTATTTTGCTCAGTTCTTTCCATATTGAAAGGACACTTCTATTATTAATTGTCTGGGGTCCGTATGATTCTCAGTGAGTTGTAAATTTGTGATTTCTCTATGTCCGGTAATATCTCGCAAGACTTTGGTATATATATTCAGAATGCTTGTAATTTGTGTGTCTTGTGTGACTTGAGACATGGTCATTGTTCATCAAGTTGTGCACATGGAAATTAGCTTCCACCCTCTTTGTTGCTTATCTCATTGATATTTTAGAACCTGGAAATCTAAAATCAATTATTATCTTGTGTACCACAATAACTAAATTGTTTCATATTTGTCCTCTTCTTATACCATATTTCTTGTATTGTATAGTAATTCTCTTATTTCACATGAATTTTATGCACATGAGATGATAGGCTAGGTGATACATGTATAAGAGTAGTCATGTCACTTATCTTCAGTAGGAAGGTTGGTTGCATATATGTGTAAGAAGGTTTGTAGGAATGGGAATGGGTTCACGAGACTTTAGCTGATATTGATGAAAAATGACCCATACGTTTTGCAGAGAATTCATTTGGAAAAATTGCGGCTCACGGGGTTTCAATATCACAAGATCTTATGTGTTAGTGCTCAAGCAGGGGAAACCCGCAAGAGGTTTTCCACATAGATTCTTCGGAAAAGGGCTTGCGTGTTACAGGTTCACAGTTAAATATTCAACCAGTTGGACACTCTCAAATAGGTTTCACTCACGACACAATCTTGAGAAGACTTTGTGGTTTTTCAGGGAAAATAATGGTTTGTGGTGTAGATTTGGAATAATCATTAGGGTGTGAATAAATTTGTGGTAGATGAATCCACACAAGTAAGTACCAGAAAGGATGGGACCCTCTATGGTGGGGTCTTCATGGGAAATTCATAAGTTTTGTGTTTACATGACCTATAGGTTCATGCGTTTTCAGAGATTATGGCTTGGATATTTACAGAGACTTCCACAACGTTGTGTGCTCGCAGTCAACAACGATCACTTCCTCAAATCATAGTTTATATTAATAGGTACATGCAATTTACATAGTGTTTATCAAACATACACATCCTTGTCGGTGTGAGTCAATGAAAATGGTTTGAGGTATCCCTGTGCATGATTTCCTTTGAGCTCGCGGGAGAAATTTTCAATTGTTGACCTGTGTAGTTACTCTCTCTTTATTGGAGATCCTACTGATCTTCGATCTGCAGGGTTCGCTTCTTTGCCTCCTATTAGTGGTCACCAATTCTTAGTTTGTAAGCAAATGTTTTTTGTTATTCTAAGTGTCTTCTTATCCCACATAAGCAGAGGAGAGTATAAGCGCATCATTCATAATTTTTTCACATGTGTTTCAATATCTATTTATTCAACCAATTTGATTGAATTTTGTTCATTTAAACTGAGCCCACATCAAT
Source organism: Picea engelmannii (assembly GCA_009831015.1). NCBI lineage: Eukaryota > Viridiplantae > Streptophyta > Pinopsida > Pinales > Pinaceae > Picea > Picea engelmannii. Next base: position 1,415,196 of record ML776759.1, on the reverse strand, counting down.
GTGATATCAAAAGGAATTCCCTTCTTATTGTTTATCCTAGTTTAATATTAATATCACAAGCCTATCCTTTTATCGTTACTTGAACACGTGGATATTTGTGGCCATGTAAGGTATCGTGAGATTTAGATCCGACATACATGAAAGAGTTATGCGGTCTCTTCATAGTGATGTAGAGTATTCGATTTAACCTACACAAGTATAGGGTGTGGGTTGTTCAGAATAAAGTATCCCTTGTTGATTAGACTTTAGATAAATAAATTTATGAAAAAAAATCCCCCCTTTCTCTGTTGTGGATTATCAGGAAGATCATAGATTAAAAATAGGACTTTAATGATTGTTAGGATCATCCCCACTTTATTTGGTGAAAATTGATTTGAAAGAAAGGAAACCCATAGTCATTTGGCTCCAGGAGAAATTTACACTATGGTGTCTAGGAAAAATGGGAAAATTTTGTCGAATAGACAGGATCAAGCCACAAATTGAAGTATTGTAAATTCCAAACTTTGAATCACCAAGAGTAAACATCCTGATAGTAGAAAAATATTGTCATTTCTGTTTGACCATATATTTGATAGATTGTCTTTGATTCGTTTCCACAATTGGGTTAGTATGTATAGAACACAGATGGTTTAAGAGATGCTAGTTAACAAGGAGTGTCACCATGAAGCCTACACCACCTTCTCAAAATCGGATATCCCATGTGATATTTGGCAGTTTATTAAACTATTGTTGGGGTACCAAAACGTCATTTGATCTTGGAAAGGTTCTCAACAAAATGTTTCTCAAAGGTCTCAATGTTGAATGAGGGTATGGACATAAATATTGGATTCAATAATGTATGGTTTTCAATGGGTTTCTCAAATATTAGTTCTTTTTAACAACTCACATTTTTTTCTAGGTATATCAAGGAAGAGTAGGTGAGGTCAGATTGTAGGTAGGTCAGGTATCAGAATGTAAAATTTGTGGCGGCGGCATTTATTTTGGCTTGGACAATCCCAAAGAAAAAGGGGACTTGTTGTGGCCACAACACAAGGATTACAACACCTACTAAATATTTATCACTTTACATTTTAATCGCATAGTAGCTATCATATTCACCTCAATTGAGACCTATGTTGTAATATAAGGGATTACACAATAAATCTGGTTACCAATAGTGTAGTCAACAAACCATAATATACAATAATATAGAAACATACACACATAGAAGGAAGAAGAGGATAAGAAGCAATCATAAAACAAACAACAAATAATATTTTATTATATGATCATTTATTCAATAAATAATAAGCATTACATATCATATTTGTGACTATTTATACATTTCAACAAATGAAGGTAGTTACAAATGTCAGAACTGCCTTGGTTGGTCGACCTGGCTAGTCGGTCAACTAATTCGACTACCTAGTTAATTACATTCCTTGGTTGGCATACTTTATTACAATATTTGGTTGACTATTTATCCTATTTGATTAGTTGAGTAGGATCCTCCAACATCTCCCCCAACCTCAAAATTTTCTTCATCTCGAAGAAGGGAGGAGACGTGAATACAAAATTTACAAAAATCTGTTAGAGCATAAATCATGTTTTATCTATCCAAATTTTGCTAGTCTTTGTTGATTCCATTACAACCGACGACTGGTCCATTGAACTACTATGGTTGAAGGAAACAAATATTGGTTGAGGAGTTCATGGATGTGATTCTATTGGGATATGTGGAGGGGTTGTCTTAATGACATCCATGCACATTTTATACATATGAGGAGAAATATTTTATACATATGTTGTAATGTTAATTCATTTCATTTATGCTAAGTCACCTCCTCCTATATTGAAGTATATCGAGATTTTGATAGTGTAGGATCATATTCTTCCTATGTCTATCAAACTTATATGTGGACCTCCCAGATGTGTGCAACTATCGTTTTTTATTACATCAGTAGTATCTTCCCTTATTAGAACTATTCTCATTCTTGTGCCTACAACTCCTCTTTGACTTGTTTCTCTTTTTCGGTTTTGGGTCCCTGAGGTATCCCAACTATGTGCATCAACTACAACGTTTCTTCAACTATATAGTTCTAATAGTAGGTTGACTAGTTGTCTAATACAATATTGATAGTGGTGATTATGATTTATGTATCATATAATTGTTGTTTAATTTTGTCAAACTTTTCATATTCATGATTAAGAATAGCTCTTTCCTAATCAAACTTTAGATGTTGAATATTCTTGGTCAAAAGGTTTTTTTAGTCACTGATTAACTTTATCATCAAATTATGTAGGTAGTCGACTAGGTCAACTGGTATATTGACTAAGGTAATACCTAGTTCTTTCTTTGCCTTTGCTCTATAGGTTTTCCATACTTTATCCTCCATTTTATTTTCTTTAGTTTTCTAGTTGACCCGATCTATATTTTATTCCTTTATTTGTTGACTTATTTATACAAATCGTAGATCTATGAATTAGATGAATCTTCTAGGTCAAAAGGCACCACATATTTCCCTTCTTACTCTCCCTTCAACTTGAACGTGGTGAATATCTTATTTGATTTTTAATTTTTTTCCTTCTCCTCTTCAACCTGCTTGCTACTCTTTTTATCTGTTTCTTTTTGTCTTATATTCGATTGTGCTAGCTCAATCACTTGCTAGGTAGTCTACTACCATGACATCTATGTCTAATGTTGAGTTTGTTGTGTTTGTTGCACTATGGATCCTTTCTATGGTTGTGTTTCTTTTTCATGTGACCTTTGCTTCTCCTTATTTAGCTTCTAGGTCAAAGCTTGTTGTTCTTCAACCAACCTCTAGATTGAACCTTGTTGTTGTTATTTAGTTAGATTTGATCCTTATCCTACACATCATTTTTTCCCTATTATTATTGGTTATTCATTATTTGTAGTAATTTGATTATCTATATCCCTTCCATCTATATTTTCATGTTACCCCTACTTACACTTTCTTGCACTATGGGGGTCGGTGAGAACAATGAGCTCCTGAGTCACCTTTAGTCCCATGTTGCTTAATGTTTATTTTTTCAATTTGGTTAGGGGTTTGATTGTAAGTCTAGGGTTATGGATTTGTTTCTTATTTGTTTTCTTAGATACCTTTATTGTATGGTGGCCCTTTTTCTCCAAATGCCTTATCCTCTCTTCTTGCAATTGTTAGTTGATCATAATTTTATTTTTCAAGGATTTAATAATTATTTTCTTTTCCATTTCCATGGACTTGTTGTAATATTCTTTGGCACTTGATTCCAAAATATGTTTCCTCTTCCTCATTTTCTTCTTCATTGTCTTTCCTTTATCATCATCCTAGTAAGTTAAAAAAAAAATAGCTACCTGTATCAATTTCTTTTTTAATTGGGGTTATTCAAATTTTATCTCATATAACTCTTGAATGAGAACATTGAGGTCATCCTTGGTATCCTTTTTGTCCAAATTGATTGGTTGAAATTTCTTCCCTACCAACTTCTTTCCTCCTGGATTTTATATAGGGATTTTTTTTTTTTGAGATTTTGTCGAGGTCACTCCATCTGTAACAAAAGGTATAGTAAAGAATTTAGATCCATTTAATTCCTCCATTGTTAGCAGATAAATCTCAAATATGAATAAGAAATACCTCCCTTGGATATGCTCTTGATCCAAGACACATAGCAACATAGATCACTACACAATTTTTCTTAGATATACTAGATTCATTCATTTTCAAGCAAGAAGGTAGAATGTCATAACTTGGCATCGACAATTGTCCTTATATATAATTGTGGTTGATCTAGATTTGAAGATCTATCTCCAACTCCTGCAACCTACTTCTTGCACACAAGTGACAATATATATCAATCCTAAAACCTTTTTAATCATTAGAAAATAAAAAATATAGTCTAGATCTAATCTAATCTACCCAAGGAACAATAAGATCTACCATAAAAAGATGAATACAATAGTTTTGGGAAGGGGAAAACCACACCCACACACACACACACACACATACCTTGAATACATAAACATATTCATACCTTGAGTCATGATGCATTCCTCCTTAGTCCTTGCTCCAACTCCTCCCTATCCCTCACACAAGCAAGGATGACCTAAGATGAAGACTAGTCTCTATGGAAAAGCTCCTCTAAAAATACTACAACATGCTTTTGTAAATGATTCTTCCTCCTCTTTCCCATGGAAGTCCTTCCTTATATAGATTGGTGCAGGAGGCTAGGAGAGTATTCTATATATCTATAAATTAGTGAAACTTGACTGAATTGATATTTCCCAAGCTCATATTATGAGAGAAAAAGCTCACTAAATGTTGATCTCCTCGAAAATAACCAATTCTAAACGGAACAATGATGGTCATGGGACAAAAACATTACAGCTATTGATCGATCACACTCTATAAAGAAGTTTATGCACGACCTTCCTCAAAAATAGGGGAAATCCAGGAAAGAAGAGTGTGTCTTAGAATTGATGTCATCAATGGGTCCTCCATGAGTCCCTAGGGTGGAAAATAATGTTTTAATAGATGCCCCCTAATGTGTGAGGTTAGAAGAAGAATTGATGGCCAGAACACATTATGATAATGGTCACCAACATGAGAAAACATAAGGAGGGAGATAAGAGATCAAGAAGCCAAGGAGTACCTACAACCAGACATCAATTATATCTATATCATCCTTGAGTTACACATACCCATGATCCGAATAGAAAAAAGCATGGTTGCCAACACAACGCACTATAGATCAATGAACTGAAATGTGAGACCCTGTCCATGAAAAATTACATAGTGGATCCATGTCAATAAATAAATCATAGCCATGAGAAAATACAATGTGGATTTATGTCATAGTATATATCAATAAGAGAACAAGTTCCAATGAGAGTGACCCCGTAGTCTTCAAAGTACTCATATAGTAGTGATATACTCCATCACAACTTGGGAGGGGTAACTTGAATGATTTATGTGGCCCCAAACCCCAATGGTATGATTCTACAATATGCGAATAAATGATCTCATGTCGAGCATGGTAGAAATAATATGATTATTGGTCATTGAGGTATACCATTAACAGACATGAGGGGACCCACCAATGATGAAAATGGACCTAAGGTTAAAATGCATAGTGAAATCTAGAAAAAGACATATGTTTTTGGATTTTTTGGACATGATGTATGCAAAAAAAAGAACTCACACCACACACTCATGTACAAGGCATCACACATGCTGATGGTTTATGCAGAGTAGAGCCTATTGATAGGCTCAAAACAAGGATCCCTATTGTCATCGATGAACACATGGGCCACTTTAAACATCATGTGGCACACCATGTTGGGGCGATGCTACATATAATTAAATTTTCACGTATGAAGACACTCATTGTGAGTAGCCTCACAAGCTATTGTAGCTCATTGTTGGTGCCCATCAAGAAAAAAATGAGGAAGACAACATTTATCTTTGGTAGGATGGAGAACAAAGAATTTAGTGGCAAGTTCCAAACAATATATTCAAGGTGTAAAAGAGTCAAGACGTGGAATTTCACTATATTCCCTAGAATATGCCCATAGTCTCGGATCAAGACTCATCGTTTTAACCCGTGTTTGTTCCAAATCAAGAACAATATATAATCGATGCATCAAATATTCATTTGGATTATCTATTGAATCCATGACCTATAGGATGGCCTCTTCTAAAGGAAACTCTAGATCTAGGAATTCAAGAGAAGTAGAAATAGGATTGATGACCGAAGAAGTCCTTATATATAGATCTTATTGCACATCTTATTGGAGATCCAAATTAAGGTCAATAAATGTTGACTAGATCGCCTAGTAGGAAATATCATCCAATTTGAGTGGCATATTGGCTTCGTATGAATCAACTTCCTCAAAGAGAAGAACCACTCAAGGAACAAAAGACTCGAGGGATATATAGGAAAAATAAAAGAGCATATTGATCAGAGTGACATTCGAAGAAGCAGGTAGTGGGGGAAGGGTAAATGTACTCATTAACAATGAGTCTTTGAACATCACCGCACCAACACTTGCGTAAGAACCCTAAGAATCATTGAAAAAGGGTATATTAGAATCCACATTCATCCTAAGGTTTAGGGTATAAAACAAAAGATGATTGATGTTGACGATATTTCCTTGGTGAGGAAATAGAAGGAACCTAAAGACTTACAAGACAATTGTCATCTTGTAGAACCAAATGCACCTAAGCAAAAAATTATACTCTAGAGGATCATTGACACCTCCAGTTCAATGAAGAAAATATTACCACCTAAGTTGTTGGGAAATGCAGTGATAAAACCATGAGGCCTGACCATGTGTCCATCGAAGGCCTTCAACATGGTTCTAGATGAGTCAATATTTGGAGAGCCAATATCTTTCCAATAAGAAATGGACATAATGCAAGTAGAGGCACCTTCGTCAAGAACTGTGTGGAAGATGTTTTTTCCCACTTACTTTCACTTGTATTTTAAAAGAAGTGGGAAAGCCTATTATGAGCATGGTCCAAGTAAAACAAAATTAAACTAGACTCTAAGGGATCAACCCCGTGTATTGCTGACAACAAATATTTATGTTGCATGGGGCATCTTTGGATGACTTCTAAATAAAACATGGAACATAGTGTCTAGGCCAAGTATTCTGCAATATTGTAGTTGTGTGCAACCCATGTATTCAGGTTATGTGTCGTGCACTGAAGAACACCCTTTGATGGAAGAAGAAATTTCTTGAAGGATGGATTCTCTATATGGAGAGGTCCACCAGGATGGGAATAAGGGAATTGATCTTGATTCCCAGGACCAACCTCAGGATTATCATATTTTCATGCTCAAGTTTGCAAAGAAATTGTTTGGGCACACATGAGTATGTTTGCAGTCAAGGATGACCCCTTAAACGTAGTAGTACTTTCCATGCCCCCTTGTGGAGGGGTAGTATTTGACACAACCATTTGTTGTGGCTATGGGGAAAATTGATGAGTCAAAACAATAGGTTGTTGGGGAGCCTTATATTAGGAAAAGGTGCCAAATAATTTCATCCATCTTAGGAGACTGGAGAGTAGGATGGTCTTCCCCACAAATATTGCAAGGAAACCTATTATTTTTATTCTCTTTCATGCCTCCCGAAGTAGTTTTTTGGGATTGAGGGGTTCCATGCTCATTGTTGGAATTTTTATTTTTATTCTTCTTCTTCTCTCCAAGTTGCTAAGGATTCTTCGATTGTGAGGATTGCACTGAATTCACCTTGGAGGTTTGAAAAGGAGCATGATCATTCTGAGTGGTGGACACAATAGCTAGTGGGTGTGAAGAAATGTGAATTTGACCCAACTGTACAACTAAATGGGCCAGAGATGCACTGGAAATAGAACCAATAACACTAATGACATGGGGTCCTAGGTTTTTTCTATGAGGATCTATTGACAGCAATAGAGTGTGTGGGATAATATTGTATAATGTGTCAGACTGAGAGAAGATCAGGTCTAAATACTGATCATGTAATATAGCTTTCTCCTCAGAAGCTACCCCTACCATAGCGACATCCTTGGTGATAGGTGACAAGAGTGTTTTGGTAAACCACTCCATGAGGACCCATGGATAGGAAATAATGATGAACATAGACTGTCTAATGATATTTTTGTAAATATTCGAAGAAAAGGTAATTTCTCCATTGAAGATGCTAACCATAATTGACAATGGTTCTCTCTGGAATCAAGGGTAGAAAAGGCATAATATTTGAAGCTGGGAGGGATCTGGATAGATCAATGGGATTCCCTAGTCAACATGTTATGTATCATCACAGTCAAGTTTTAAGGATTGGGATAATGAGTTACTGTTCTCAAAAAATCACATAAGGGCATACACAACACATATGGATTACAAGGAAATGTTTCTAGTATAATAGGAGGACTATCAGTGGTGGAAACCAAATTAGAAATGGAATTCTACCCAAAAGGATAAGTTGTTCTTATGGATGGCTCTAAGAAACAAAGGCTCTACTTGGTATATATTACAAAAAAGAACATGGTATAGTCTAAGATTATGTTTATTATGCAAGTCGAATGAGACATGTCAACACATTCTCATGGACTATACCTTTGCTCAAGTAATTTGGAAAGAGTTTCTTTCTTTCACTCGTAATGTTGGTTCTTGGACTGGAGCTTCTTTAGAGGAGAGTTATGAAAGTTGGGAGGATCCAACAAGAATGTATAACTGTTGGGTATGTGTTATATTCTTTGCATCAGTAGTAGTGTTGGAGCACTTGCGTTGGGTGCGCAGGGGGGCAGATCCCCCCGCGCGGGGGTTCGGGGGCAGCGCCCCCGAATTTTTTTTTTTTGGGCCGACATATTTTCGTCGGTTTTGAGCCGACATATTATCGTCGGGCCGACATATTTCCGGGACGACATATTTCCGGGACCACATGATATTAGGTGGTTTTCGACACATAGTTTTTGCCGATGGTTTTCTATTTTCGGTTAAGGAATTAGGGTTTTGGACTAATCCAGGTCATTGGGTTAGGGTTTTGGATGCCCCTGGCTCCTATATGTATATTGTATTGTAAACAATGTAACACAAGTGTATCAATATAATATATGTTGGTTTTCCCGGTTTGGGTTTCCAGGTGAAAAATCTCTGTGTAATGTTTGTATTTGCCATTGTATCTTTTCTGTTCTTTTATGAATATCAGTTTGCAGTAGATATTGTACAAGGTTAGAATTTACAATAACTATAGATCTCTCTGTTATTGTCTCTTGAAATTTGTAGCTCACTAGAAACAATATGTTGTTTGAAAACTTGGCCTTTTACCTTTGAAGTGTTTTTCCAAGCTAGGTACTCCTTTGAAGGGTATAACAGAAACCACCTGGGAAAATTGGAAGGATAGATATAGATAAATCGAAAGCCTACAAATTATTTGATGGAGCAATCAAGAGAACCGTGGTCCCAATGGAGCTAGAGTCATTACATTTATTTCCTCCTCTCATACTTTCTCCTTAAAATAACATCTAGGAGTGGGAAGCAATAATTGGACTGAATTTCATAAATTAAAACTACCACTCAAACTTTCCCTCAAGAAGAATGTTGGGAATTTGCAGTTTTACGGGAACTTGATATTTTTTATAAACTAGGTAAAAGTATCTAGTAGGTTACAAGATAGGAAATTTTCTAATATTTATTTTCATCATGTCTATAGAAAACAAAATCAGTGGCAGATGAGTTATCGAGACTACAAACTCCTATTGGCATAGATGTATTAGAGGAACATAGGGACATATGGTCTACTACCTTCTATCCTTAAAAGCTTCTTTGTTGTTGTTATCTTGTTTTACTCAACTGTTTTTATTTACCTCATGTAATTGTTAATAACCTGAGAAGGTTAAGCTACATAAACATTATTTGTTGTTTCTTTCAGTTGTGAGACGACTACACACCTTTCTTTTTTTGGCCTATCTAGTTGAAGATATATAAACTAGAATAAAGTACATAGGCCTTTGCTGGAAGTTTTTAATATTGTTATGAAGTGCTCCAACAAATACTGAATGTGACTTTATCTTTCCCAGAAATATAAGTTACGATTATTTATTTAAAAAAAAACTTTCTCCTCAATAAGGATAAATTATGACTACACTTACCAATAAAACATGTCCCATCAATCTCATATAGATATAAATTGATTAACTTGATGGTGTTTTAGAAACATCAGGAGAAAGTTTCATTTGAGGCTTTCGTAGCTTCTTTAGAAGTAATATTGTTGATTCAAAATCTCATGACTTAAAATGTTATGACCCAAGGGGGACATATATGGGGTTAAATGTATATGATATGACCCTAATGTTGGGTATGTGTTATATTCTTTGCATGAGTAGTAGTGTCTGAGCATCTGTGTCGTGTGCGCAGGGGGGTTAGAGGGGGGGTGCAGGGGGGTGGAGCCCCCGTGCGGGGGTTCGAGGGCAGCACCCCCAATTTTTTTTTTTCTGGGACGGCATATTTCTGGGACGACATATTACCGGGACGACATATTTTTGGGACGACATATTTCCGGGACCACATGATATTTAGGTGGTTTTTCGGCAGATGGTTTTTGCCGATGGTTTTCTATTTCTAGTTAAGGAATTACGGTTTTGGACTAATCCATGTCATTGGGTTAGGGTTTTGGATGCCACTGGCTCCTATATGTATATTGTATTGTAAACATTGTAACACAATGTATGAATATAATATATGTTGGTTTTCCCAGTTTGGGTTTCCAGGTGAAAAATCTCTGTGTAATGTTTGTATTTTCCATTGTATATTTTCTGTTCTTTTCTGAATATCAGTTTGCAGTAGATATTGTACAAGGTTAGAATTTACACCTAGGGGGGGGGGTGTATATGGGGCTAAATTTAAATCTAATGCATAAATGTATATGTAATAGGGTCAACCTTATTTGAGCATTGGGTTCCTTTGTAATTGTTGGAGCATGACATTTTGGGTAAGTTTTGGGAATTGCACAGGAGTGGATCATGCAACAAGTCAGCAAAGGAGCAACACACGTGGAAGATAGTTAGCATATGTTAAGGATTTAGCGCACAAAAGAAAGAAGTTAGTTAGGAGTTTTAGGACATTTTTTCCACATTGTAATGTGCTAAGCCCTATTAAAAAACTATAAATATTTATGGGTTTTTGGGTAGAAAGTAGATATGGGATTCGAGAGTGAGAGTTTGTGAAGGAGAATTTTGTGTGAGTTGAGTTGGTTAATGAGTATGATCTGAGTTGAATACCAATCGAGAGGTATGTGTGCACTGCATCATAGAATGACTTGGGTAGGGTTGGGATTTTACTGAAGATCATTTTATAAGCGTAGTGCGCACCCATTGTAAGGAAGAATGTGAATTAATAATATAAGAAGCCATCCATTGTGGACGTAGACTAGTTGGGGTGAACCGTTTTAAATCCTTTTGTTATGATGTGTATGTTGTTGTGATGTGTTTGTTTATATTGTATAATGCACACATATAATGAATGGTTAGTATGAACATATTAGATGATTTGATGGTTCCGCGCATGTGTTGAATGAGTATATAAGATAAGTTATTATGTTGTTATGGTTTCACGCACAAAACATAGGAATGAATGTTAAGTAAATAATAAAGAATGAATCCCTCATATTCTCCCATGACTGTAGAATCCTCGTTCTTACATTCCCCATAGGTACTTCAGGTGAGACTTCACCTGCTTGCGGGTGATTTCGTAAGGGCCAATATCTTGGGATTTGTTGGTGAATTAATGTTTAACCCCAAGTCTACCCACTACATGCGAAAAATGGTTATGTTGTTAGGATTGGGATCTGTGAATGAGAGGGATGTGGAGGCCTGCAAACGAGAAGATAAAATAATGGTTGAATACTAAGGAAATCAAGTTTTCATTAGATCATAATCATAATCCATGGATCAATGCAGAGGAATGGCTGCAAAGGTATGTGTTTACAGTTTTACATGAAATTTTCTTCGTTGACTTTATGAATGTTTTAGCAGAGTGGATCCAGATATTTGTTAAACAAACTAGAAGATATTGAACCGTGGTTCTGAGGAAATGGACCCCTGAATTGATTCGATAGGTTAATGCAGTAAGCAATAAGACATCATGCGTAGTTGATTAGGTTGGATAGTGTGTTGAGAGGTTACGTTACTGATTTTTCCATAGATTGTACTCAATTGTATAGTGTTGTTGAGAGGGGATTATTTAAAGGACCACACAGAAGATACATGAAGTCACTATCTATGTGGATTAAAATGTGTGACAAAGGAGTGATCACAATGGAATATTATTTCTAATCACCTTCATGCACATATCTATGTCGAGAGAAGAAGAGTGTGTGACAAACAAAAAGATTAGAGTATTTCACAGTGGTAAGAGATTTAGACTGAATAAGAAGGACTACGACTGAGAGAGAGAGGAAACATAATGAGATGGAGGAAAGGGACAATGGTACAATATTATAGACAGAAGGGATTCTATGCATAGAATAAAATATTCATAATCTCAATCTAGTAGAAGAGAATCCCGCTTAGATCAGACTCTGTGTCAAACCCATGACCCCATGTGTGTCACCAAGAACTAAGGTAAGATCAGAAGTTTTGTCAAATGTAGTTAGTGAAGGAAGTAAATATAGTAGTAGAATAAATCAAAGTAGTGGAAGTAGTACATTGTGTCAAAATCAATTATTATTCTGAGGAAATAATACCATAAAAAAATAATGGCAGGGGTAGATCCAACATTAAGGATGCCTCTCTTTTAAGCAGATGGTTCAAAAGACCCAGAACAACATTTGTTCATTTGTGACACAATATGGGCTATGAAGAACATCCAGGAATATGATGTGAAGAGTGTGCAGATGGAAACAACCTTTAGATATCACACACTATTATGGTATATGAAATATCATAATACTGCATATGTGGGTGGAAGTTAACATTGGCAAAGGTAAGACAAACATTGCTGAAAGAATTCCAAAAGCCTAAATCTCAGTCATAGTGCATTACAGAGCTAAACGATATCAAACATATAGTAAATGAATTAGTGTGGGACTATGATCAAAGGTTCAATATACTAAAGGATTAGATGACATTCCATATTCTAGATGAACAACATAGAGAGGTTTATTGCATGATTGTTGTTGCATACCCGCTTCCCTTCGATGCAACATAAGATTGTGTCACAGTAAGAAGCTGTAGAAATTGCTATGAGATTAGAAGAATCCCCTATAGGATAAAATAATGCGGGAATGGCTCAAGTTCAGTGACAACTGGTCATGCCCACTATTCAGTTACAAGAAATTACGAAAGGAAAAGAAAAGCGTGGGGGATTTTGGTGTATTACTTGTAGAATAGAAGGCCACCATAAAGATGAATGTCCAAATTTTCGATAATATTTGAATACAGGAGTTCCTAATCCATTTGGGTTATGGTGTGAAATTTTCAAGATGGTGGGTCATGATCCTCATAATTTTCCATTGATGTAGAAATACCAGAGCACTGCAAGGAACCTGTTTTGCAATTTTTGTAAGTCAGTAGGACATGACGAGAAATATTATCGTGCATTTGAATTGATGAGAGAGCGCATTCTAGATGCTTATAAAGTCCAAGGTGAAGAAACAGAAGGGGGAGTCCCAAAATTTAATGCTCCTAGAGGAGGTTATAATCAAGGAGGCAGAGGAGGTTTCTGAGGCTGCGGAAGAGGAGGCTTTGGTCGAGGGAGATGACCTATTATATGTTATAATTGTAATCATCCCAGACATTTAGTGCATAAATACCTGAATCCATGCATGAAGTGTATGTATTCTAGAGCACTAGACCATGTGATAAAGGATTTCCCGCAGTTGATCATGAAATGGCAAGAAAGAGACCTACTGGCAAGCAAAAAATAGTCGACAACAATACACCTGATCTAGGGGTAAGTGTCAATTTTGATGGAGTTTGCAATGTAGCAGACTTTGTAGTGATCAAAATAGTCAACTATATTACACCTTATCCAACACTATTGGGACTTGATTAGGCATTTGATAATCAAAATAACATTGATCTAAAGAAAAGATAGATGGTATTTGAAGTATAATACTTGAAGGTTATCGCATCGTTAGACCCCACTAAATGAAGAAGGCATGTAGAACCATCAAAGAGAAAATAACTTGATAATATGTATAATATGACTACATGGATAGATGAATACTTAGTTGGATAAGTATCAGATCATATGCATTGGACTTAGAAGAATATTTGGAGAATTGGCAACAAATATTGAACGAGGTGTCGATAAGAAAATGTGCTAGGATTACCTGCGCATTGTGATGGATTGAAACTGAAATAGTTGAACCTCCAAGGTATGATGGACTGACTAATGCAATTTATTTTATAAACGAGTTTGAGTTGAAAATATCAGATCAACAAAGACTACTAGATTTGGATGTTGCACTGAATGAAACCCCTGAAATATGATGGCCTGCGCACAAAGATGAGATAAGCAATTTGTAGCAGTGAAAAAGGTTATTGCAAGTCATATTTGGAATAGAGAATGAAAACATCATGTCGAAGTTTAATGGATTATTTTTCCCATCATACCATATTACAAAGTGTACCACAACATGGAGATTAGTATCTCAACAATAATGGACACATTTGTTTGTGCATACTCTAGATATTACTCCAAAGAATTAGTACATATAAATAGAAGAGTGTAGAGGGACATGATATTGGGAAGACTTGACCAAGAACTTGAAGGTAACATTTAGTTTTGAAAATAATAATCTATTGATTGACTGATCCTTGCAGGTTATTGTTGGCACAGGGGTAGACCCAGGGTTCAACTCTAACAATGCACCAACAAGCCCTAACTATTGGCCCTTTCGGCAACACCTGCGAAGCAGATGCAATCTTACCTGAAGTAGAAATAGGGGGTTGCAAGACATGGGTGTCTACAACCATAGGAAATGAAAAGTGGATCCAAAACACTAACACACAACAATCTAGTTATCCTTTATCTCTCTTAAGCCTACTACGCAAGTTATATCTCAGATCTAACACTATGGTGTAATAACAAAATAACAGAAGGTAAAATAACACAATATCAACGACATAGACAAAAAATATACCTAGTTCACCCTCTCCCTAGGGCTACATCCACAAAATTGTGTTTCTTGATATATTATGTGAAAACATACAGTTCTATCTGCACTCCTAGCTTGCAGATCTCTCTCTCTTTCTCTATCTCCCCTCCCTATGCACCCAGCTAGAGGGTTGATCTTCACACCCAGCTGAATATTTTACAATACATAATGCTCTCACACACAACACTTCTCTCTCACAAAATAAACAATAGTATCAACAACAAAAACCAACGACGAACAACCAACTCTGAACGAACCCATCCCAAGTCCTCTAGACCTTTATTTATAAATTACATGACAAATTCTAGGTGCCAAAACCCTAGATACTAAAACCCTAGGTCAACTTGATTCATACTTCCCGGGCTTCACTAGCCTGTCTTTACTTCTTTTCCACGAGGTGCTCCAAAGCATCTATTGGTGGATTTTTCTGCTTACTGAGTTTTACACAATCTATATTACTTACTGATTTGTTCTCCTCAATATTCTCATCCAACGAATTGTTTTCCCTTTCTTCGCTCCTTCTTTTCTTCTTATTTAACCACTTTGACCCAATCTCAGTCAATGTGTTTTCTGCACTGCTCGTACTTCATCTTTTCGCTTCCTTTTTCTTCGCTTTCTTCTTTAATTCATAACCAAGGGACAACATTCCCCCAACACTCACCCGTGACTCATCCTGAGGCACTTCAGGTCTAAACCTTTTTTTTCTCTTCAACTTCTAACTACGCAGAGCAGCCTATTCTCTCTGTTCTGTTCCTCCCTTCCTTGTGCAAACTATCTTTTCTGTGGCTGGTACCTAGACCCTTCTTCATATTCTTTTTCTGAGAGTTGCAGGGCAATTGGTTGTCATAGTACAATTTCAACTAGCTCCCATTTACCAAACCTTCTTTCCATTCTCCCTTCAAAGTATTCAATTGCACAACTCCTCCTTTTGTAACGTAGGAAACCTCATATGGCCCAAGCCAATGTGTCCTGAACTTCCCTGGATTCTTTATGAACTTGATGTCATATACCAATACCAAATCTCCTTGATTAAATTCTTTCTTCTTGATATGCATGTCATGATATGCCTTTTCTCGTTCCTTCTGTACCTCCTGATGAAATCCTTCACTAAACATGTCTTCCTCCAATTTGACCAACTGCACGAGCCTCTCTTGAACAATGCCAGTGTCATTCATATCTATAAAGGCTACAATTCTTAGACTAGGAACCAGATATTCCATAGGTACAACTGCTTCTAGGCCATAGACGAACTTAAAGGGAGTCTGCATTGTCATCTTCTTGCAAGTGGTTCTATAGGCCCATAATACTATTGGTACTATCAAATCCCAATCATCTTTGTTTACACTACAAATATTCATCAGCACGGTCTCCAAGATCTTATTGAAAGCTTCGACTGTACCATTCACCTGTGGATGGTATGGAGTGCTCTTCTGATGATGAACTGCAAATTTCTGAGTCAAGGCTTCAATAGTCTTATTAATTAAATGTGTTCCTTGATCACTCATGAGGATCTTCGGGCATCCAAACCTATTTATGATATCATCAAATATGAACCACGCAACTGTAGTTTCACTACAGTCCTTGACTACTCTTGCTTCTTCCCATCTTGTCAAATACTTTGTTGTAGTGATGATGTATCTTGCTCCTGTGCGCTTTCCTGGTGGGTTTATAGGTCCTACGAAATCAATTGCCCATTTATCAAATGCCTATAAAGTTAGTTGAGGTTCTAAAGGCATCTCATCACTTCTAGAAGGTTTCCCAACTCTTTGGCATACATCACAGGATCTGTAGTATTCCTTAGCATCTTTGTGTAAAGTGGGCCACTAGAGGCCAACTCTAAGAACCTTCTGCGTTGTTTCTTTCCCTACATAGTGTCCTCATGCGATGCCTTCATGTGCTTCTTCCAGAATCAGTGGTATTTCTGCCTCCATAACACATCTCCTCAAGATATCATCATGTCCCATCTTATATAGTTGTCCATCTATAAGTGAAAAATCTGCAGCAGGAACTACCAATTGATTCTTTTGAATGACTGTATATTCACAAGGTGTCATTCCTATTGACAGGAACTGGACTATCCCAGTGAAGTGATAATCAACCTTCCTGATGGCTAGAAACTGTGCATCTGACAGTGTATCCTCCAAGCTAGTAGGTTCTTTTCCATGTTCTAACCTAGACAAGTGGTGAGGTCCCTTATTCATTCTCCCTGGCTTGACCACGATCTCAAAATCATATTCCTGGAATAACAGAAGACATATGCATATTATTCCTCCCAACACTGGCTTGTTGACTAGGTATTTCAACATAGAGTGATCAGTGAACATTTTAAAGTGTCCTCCCAACAAGTAGTGCCAAAATTTCTGCAGTGCATACACCATGGTTAAACCTTCCCTCTCAGTGGTAGTGTAATTTATCTCAGTTGTTGACTGCTTCCTTCTAGAAAAGGATAATGGATAGTCAATATCTCCTTCTCATGGTTGTGCTACCAATTCTCCTAATGCAATGGAAGAGACATCAACATGCACATGAAATTCCTTACTCCAATCTAGGAAAACCAGAATAGGTGCACTAACCATTTTTTGTTTCAGTGTGTCGAAGCTCTGTTGGCATTCCTCTGTCCATTGAAAGTGACAATATTTCTTCAACAAATTCTCCATGGGTGTTGTAATCTGTGCATAGCCCTTAATGAATTTTCTATAGTATCCAGTATGTCCCAGTGTAGTGCGCAGCTGTCTAACTGAAGTAGGAGGGGGTAGATCAACAATAATGGCAATCTTAGATGGATCTACCAACAACCCCTACTTACACACAATATGGCCTAGCAGCATGCCAAAGGGTGAAAAGAAGATACACTTCTTCAGGTTTAGGGAAATCTGGCATTGCCTGCACTTGTCCAACATTAGTCTTAAACATTCAATATGATTTTGCAATAAGCTAAAAATAGTCCAATCATCAAAATATGCTTCCAAAAATTTATGTAAAAATTCCTTGAATGCTTCGACCACCACCCTAGAAAAGATGGTTGGTGAATTCTTCAATCCAAAAGGCATGATTGTGTACTGGTAGGATCTGTTGGGTATGTGTTATATTCTTTTAGGTGGTTTTTCAGCACATGGTTTCTTTGCCAATGGTTTTCTATTTTCGGTTAAGGAATTAGGGTTTTGGACTAATCTAGGTCATTAGGTTAGGGTTTTGGATGCTGATAGATCCTATATGTATTTTTTATTGTAAACATTGTAACACAATGAATGAATATAGAATATGTTGGTTTTCCGAGTTTGGGTTTCTAGGGGAAAAATCTATGTGTAATGTTTGTATTTTCCATTGTATCTTTTCTGTTCTTTTTCTGAATATCTATTTTCAGTAGATATTGTACAAGGTTAGAATTTACATTTGGTATCAAATATTTATTAGCTTCAGGGGGATGCCTTTGTGGTCAAGGGTTTGGCTCGGGACTGTGATAAGCCTTGTTACAGTGGGAGATCTGCGGTATTACTTTTTTAGGTGAAAAGAAATGGAAAGCAATTCGAAGATGGAGATCGAGAAGTTTAATGGGAAAAGTTTTGAGTTGTGGAATCTCAAGATGGAAGATCTGTTGGTGGAAAAAGATAAGTGGATCATGGTAGATCTAAGTACTGCACCTATAGGAACTTCTGCAGATGACTAGAAAAAGTTGGATCAGAAGGCAAAGAGCACAATCCGACTGTGTCTCTCTAATTCAATATTACTGAATGTGTCAGAGGAAGCTACAGCCAAGGATTTATGGGAAAAGTTGGGGAAGTTGTATCAGTGTAAGTCCCTAGTAAATAAAATATTCCTGAGAAAGAAGTTGTATAACCTAAGGATGAGAGATGGAGACTTGGTGGCAGAGCATTTGAACGCCTTCAATACTGTGGTAAGTCAATCAGTATCTATTGAGATTAAAATTTCAGATGAAGATAAATGTATCAGTTTGTTGTGTTCTTTACCAAACTCGTGGAATATTCTGGTTATGGCCATAGGTAGTAATAAAACTTCCTTAAAGTTTGAAGAAGTGGTCTCATCCTTGTTGTCAGAGGAGATGAGACAGAAGAATATGGAAGGACATAGCACAGACACATTATTTGCAAGAAGACGTTCCCAGGAAAGAAATAGATCTAATTTATCAAGTGGGAGATCTAAGTCTAAGGGTAGATCTAAATCTCACGGAAAGTTTGTAAAGGTATGTTGGAGATGTGGAAAATAAGGGCACTATAAGAAGAAGTGTAGATCCAAAGTTGAGAAAAATAAGGGATTTGAAGAATCTTCTTCTACAGAAGAAAATAACTCCAAGGAAGAAGGAGGGGATGTGTACTTGGCCTCTTCAAGCACACATGCAGATCATGATTCATGGTTGGTTGAATCTAGTGCATCCTTTCATATGACTCCCCACAAGGAGTGGTTCTACGAATATGAAAGGTATGATGGAGGTAATGATTCGACAACCAGAATCATAGGAAGAGGAAGGTTCAAGTTGAGGCTCATAGATGGAAGGATTAGAACACTGCCTGGTGTTCTGCACATCCCAGGTTTGGCCAGAAATTTGATTTGTGTAAGAAAAATGGACGATGCAAGGGAAAAAACAATATTTGAAAAGGAAACCCTACAGGATGGTTTGACGAGCAATGGTGTTGCTGAGGGGAGTTTGGTTTGGAACTCTGTATAAGCTGCAAGGAAGAACTATTAGTGATGGTTTAATAGTTCCATTGTTCCTGATATTGGAGTTGAAGAAGAAATAACTCCTACAGTCTCTGGAGAAAAGGTTATGTTGTGGCATCAAAGAATGGGGAGTATCAGAGAGAAGGGCATTCGACTAATACACAGTAAAGGTATGGTTGAAGGTATGTCTAACTGCTCTCTATATTTTTATTTTTGTGAACATTGTCTATATGGGAAGCAAAATCGGGTAAGATTCCCCTCTGGTGCAACAAGGGCAGAAGGAATTTTACAGCTAGTTCACATTGATGTTTTTGGACCTATTTCAGTCCCATCATTGAGAAAATATGTGCACTATGCCTCATTTATAGATGAATTATTGAGGAAGACTTGGATATATTTCCTCATGAAGAAATCTGAAGTCTTTGACAGGTTTAAAGATTTTAAGGCTCTTGTTGGGAATCAAACAGAAAAAAGAATTAAGGTGTTGAGGACAGATAATGGCAGAGAGTTCTGTGGAAATGAATTTGAAGAATTCTATAAGAAGTGCATTATAGCAAGGCAGAAGACTACTCCATATACACCTTAGCAGAATGGAGTTGCAGAAAGGATGAACAGGACAGTGTTGAAAAAAGCAAGGTGCATGCTTAGTGGTGTCGGGTTAGGGAAAGAATTCTGGGCAGAGGCAATGGGTATTGCATGTTAACTGGTCAACATATCACCCTCATCAACATTGGATGACAAGAATCCACAAGAGGTATGGACTGATAAGGAACCTTCTCTCACACATCTCAAGGTTTTTGGCTGTGATGCATATGTTCATGTTCCAAAGGAAAACATGAGTAAGCTGGATAAGAACACTGAAAAGTGTATCTTTATTGGAAATAAAGATGGTCTCAAAGGTTATAAGCTTTGGAACCCATAAACTAAGAAGGTAGTGTATAGACGAGATGTGGTATTTAGATAAATGAAGGATGTTGTTAAACAAGAATCCCTACCAAGTAAGGAAGAACCAGAGAAGATAGAGTTTGATTTAAAGGATGATGATTCAGACTCTACAGAAGAACATGAATCAGAAGAAGAAGATCCTCATACTCTAGTATTGAGGAGATCGGATCGAGAAAGAAGGTTACTGGAAAGGTATAGTCCATATGATTTCCATTCAATTTTTTCTTTGTCTATTACTGATGATGATCCTAGAACTATCAGGGAGGCAGTGGATTCAGAGGGTGGAAATCTATGGAAAAGGGCCATGGATGAAGAAATGGCATATTTGGATAAGAATGAGGCTTGGGATCTAGTGGAGTTGCCAACTAGAAGAAATCCCATTGGAAGAAAATGGGTATTTAAAAATAAGTTGAATGTAGAAGGAAAAGTGGAGAAATACAAAGCTCGGTCAGTAGCAAAGGGTTATTCCCATGTTCAGGGAATTGATTTTGGTGAGATTTTGTCTCCTGTTGCCAAGTTAACCTCCATAAGATTTTTGTTATCTTTTGTTGTTGCATTTGATTTTGAAATAGAACAAATGGATGTGAAGACAACATTCCTACATGGGGATCTCGAAGAAGAAATCTATATGAAGCAAACAGAAGGTTATGTTGTGAAGGGAAAGAAGGAGCTGGTATGCAAGATGAAAAAGTCCCTGTATGGTTTAAAACAATCACCAAGAATGTGGTATCAAAAATTTGATACTTATACGTTGGGACTTGGCTTCACAAGAAGCAAAGAAGATCATTGTGTGTATTTTAAATTAATTGGTGATCATTTGATTTATTTGGTCTTATATGTGGATGACATGTTCTTGATAGGAAACAACAAGGAGATTATCGGGGATGTGAAAACTCAATTGTCCTGTAAATTTGACATGAAGGATCTCGGTGCTTCAAATTTCATTTTGGGCATGGAAATTAAAAGAGATCGAAAAAGGAGGAAACCCTGGTTAAATCAAAGAAAATATGTCGAGACAATATTGTAGAGGTTTAATATGCATGAATGTAAACCGGTCAAGGTTCCTATTCCTATTGGTGTAAAGTTATTTGCAGATTAGTGTCCCAAGACACATGAAGAAGAGGTGGACATGTCTCATGTTCCATATGCGAGTGCATTTGGAAGTTTGATGTATGCAATGGTTTGTACTAGACCGGACAGTGCACATGTAGTGGGAGTTTTGAGCAGGTATATGTCAAAACCAGGGAAGGAGCATTGGACAACAATAAAAAGGGTTTTCAGATATTTGCAGCGCACTGTCAGCTATGGATTGTGCTACAAAGGAAGACCGATATTAGATAGAGTGTTGGATATACATGGCATTTTGGATTCAACCTGGGCTAGAGATTTGGATGGTAGGAGATCTACAAGAGGGTATGTGTTTAACCTGTTTGGAGGAGAAATAAGTTGGATGAGAAAAAGACAGGTTGTAGTGGCACTTTCAACTACAGAAGTTGAATACATGGCAGCCACTCATGCAAGTAAGGAATACGTATGGTTACAAATATTGTGTCCAGGTATTGGTTTGTTACAACAAGATGTAAGGATAGAGTGTGATTGTCAGAGTGCAATTTGTCTGGTGAAGAACCCTGCTTATCATTAAAAGACAAAGCACATTGATGTTCAATATCACTTTGTGAGAGACTTGATTGAAGAAAAGAAAGCATCACTGATGAAGGTGGACACTTTGAATAATGTTGCAGACTCATTAACAAAATCTGTGAGCACTGAGAAGTTCTCTTGGTGTAGAGGATCCATGGGCATTGTTTCCCTGCATTGTTGACTATGTAACCCTGTAACCCCATGTATGCAAAGAAAACAACAAGTGGGAGAATGTTGGGTATGTGTTATATTCTTTGTAGGGGGGTTAGAGGGGGGTGCAAGGGGTAGCACCCCCCAAAAACAAAATTCTACATTGGGACCACATTTTTTGGGACCACATTATATTTAGGTGGTTTTTCGGCACATGGTTTCTTTGCTGATGGTTTTCTATTTCCGGTTAAGGAATTAGGGTTTTGGAATAATCCAGGTCATTGGGTTAGGGTTTTGGATGTCGCTGGATCCTATATGTATTTTTTATTGTAAACATTGTAACACAATGAATAAATATAGAATATGTTGGTTTTCCCAGTTTGGGTTTCCAAGGGAAAAATATTTGTGTAATGTTTTTATTTGTCATTGTATCTTTTATGTTCTTTTTTTGAATATTTGTTTTCAGTAGATATTGTACAAGGTTAGAATTTACAGGATCCCCATTCTGTTGAAAATTTGGTCTTATGGCAATCTTCCTTAGCAATCCTGATCTAGTGATAACTCAAAAATCCATCTGTGAAGGAGTAAACTTCTCGTCCTCCCACATTATCTAACACTTCGTCAGTAAATGGAGTAGGGAATGTATCATGCAAGCATGCATCATTCAGTTTCCTCAAGTCTACACAGATTCTGATCTCTCCTATTTTCTTATCTTGAACCACCATAGGGATAATCTATTCTGACTCTTCAATAGGTTCTATGATTCTTTCTTCCAACATTGTGTCTAGTTCAATATTGACTTTTTGTTTATATTTGGGATTCAATTTGTAGGGTCTCTGCTTGACTGACCTTGCGTATGGTTTCAAGGGAATCCTCATCTCTCCCATGGGCCCTTTAATGCCCTTCATATCAATAAACTTGGTTCGAAACAAGTCTTGATACTCATGCAGTAGTTCTTTGATCTTGTCAATAGTGGTGTCAGCCCAATAATCTCCAATGTTTGTGAGCTTAGGTGCTTGCTTTGTTCCAATATTAACTTTATTGATTTTGATTAGCTGTCCAATAAAAGATAGTTCAACTCCTGGTCCTTCTACGTCTCTCTGTCCTTCTATCTCTATGATGTTCACATTACTAGGATCATCGTCTTCATCAAAATTGATATTGTAACATCCTTTCAATTTTTGAAGAGGTGCAGTCCATTCATTCTCTTCTTGATCCAAAGGGAGGTTAGGTGCCTCCTCAAAGAATTTCTATCTTACAACCTATAAATCTTGATCCACTGTGGGATACCGACTCTAAAAAAAAATGTAGCTACAAAATTCTGAGTCATACCTTGGCAACATGCAGTAGTGAGGCACAATTCTTCTTGTAGATACCAATTGATAGGTGTTGTATCCAAAGTGTTAATGAATTTATGCAGCCACTGCTCTTGAGGAATGTTGCTCCAGGCCTCCTCACAACTTTGCACATGGATCTTCTGATAGATTTGACTTGTGCATCTAACCTTGCACCCTTCGACTTGATCTGATAACCATACTATCATCAAAGTGTGACATTGTACCCAATCCACGATGTTCTTCTTATGTGTTCCCCACCATCTTGTTGGAATTTATTTTAAAGATTCATCCAGTGGCAACAATCATTGTTGTACTAGTACAATTTCATCAAATTCTAATAAGAATGTTTCTAAATGATTTAAGCCGTCAAAGGTGGGCAGATTTATTACTTATGTTCCAATCCAACGAACTTTCCTGGTCAATCTAGCACACCTCCACATAGAAACTTCGTACATATTGTTCTTCCAGTTCTCTATTGCTTCTTCTGAATCTGATGAGCATGTGTTGTCACTTCGCCAGCTTAAGTTCCCAGCTGTTGTAGGATTAATGTAATCCTGTTGTCTTGCTGTCAATTTGTAAATAGTTTCTACCTCATATGCACGGTCTTCTTATCTTAGGGGATCTATGTATCTGTGACCTTCATCAGGGTCCAAAGGTGAAATGACCCTAAGGCCATCACCTTCAAATGTCATTCCTCTTTTCTTTAAGTCGACAACAATAGAATTATTGAAAGCCTAATCAATTCCTAACAGTGCATGATAAGGATAGCTATCATCAACTATCTCAATCACCTCAAAATCCACAAATGTCCTTACCCTGCCGACATCCATAGGGACATGCTCCAGTATTCCAAAGGGGCTTACTTCCTACTGATTATTCATCCTAAGTTTGATAGGGGAATAAATTAGCTTAGGTTTTCCCATTAGTTCCTTGTTCTGCTTCTTCATTACATTGACTTTCGACCCTAAGTCGAGGACCACATTATCTATATAATAGTCTCCAATCTAAGCATTAAAGTGTAGTTCCTTATTTGTTCTTCTCTTTCTGGATACTTGATGTACTGCATTGTTTAGCAGAGGAGCTATCCTACCTATCTCATATTGTTTGATCAAATTTTGTAGTTCTTGTACAACTCTTTCATCCTTAATCAGATTAATGCAAGTGCATAAGAATTCCATAAGCTTGCTTATATTTTTTCCTTATCCATCTGATGCAGACTAATCAAATTCCAGAGGCATCCCACATTATCTCACTTTTGGTTGTGTTTTTGATGAAGAAGCCTAATCCCTTCCGAATTATTTTCTTGCCTCTTCAAATGTTTGTTTCTCTTTTCTTGGATCAAACTCTTGTGTCTTCTCTGCAACTCTTTTGACCCTTGATTCTTATGTGGTATTCCCTAGGGTCACTCTGTCTTCTCCTATAGCAGTGTCTCCTTTAGTGATAACAACGACTCTAGGATCCTCTCTACGAGGTTCTACTGCGATTAATTGTACTTCCTGATTTCCTCCTCATCTCTACTAAAGTTTGGCTAAAAACACAGGGAAATATTCAATAACATGTTTGAATGAGTTGTAGTACCTACAAGTGGTACAAGGGTTCTGACAATCCCTTTCCAAATGTCATGGATATGCGCAGTTATAACAAATGATTTGACCTTGACCTCAACCCATTCCTCCTCCTCGTGCTCTTCCTCTTAATCCACCGTGAGGTTTGAGGTTTCCTCTTCCTGGAGAGTTAAACTATGTAGCATTTCCTTCCTGTTGTACTTCACCTTGGATCCTATATGTGTCTCTTGATCTTTCATGCAAGAGATCAGAAGCCCTACAATATTTCTCATCATGCCCCACAGATTTACAGAATGTGCAGTAGACGTTTGTAGGTGTCTGAACATATTTTTGCATGTAATAGCATTCACCAAGGTGATTCCTATTTCTACATACCTTGCACCAAGTTATAATAACCTACTTCAAAGGGCTCGGAGCCCCAGAGGCCAAGTACTCATGAAATAGGGGACAATGCTCCTTATCGTGGCCTTCTCATTTGCATTTGATGCACCAGATCTTGTCTCTTTTATATTTTCCCTTGTATTTCTTCATATCTTCGACCTATAGAGATAAACTAGTTAGTTGACTCAAAATTTGACTCATATCTGAGCTAGATTCTCCCATATGGGTTGATTTTAGTTTCATGGCGATCTCCAATGCCTCAGTTTGCGAAGCGATCTTCTGTTTTATCAAAGGTACTCTGATGTGTGGTAAGAGGGTAGAAATGAACCATTCTTTATTCTATTCATATGGAATCTGAAAACTCAAATGGTTTGTCAATGTCTTAAACCTCTGGTCAAACTCGCACATAGGTTCAGATATTCTCTGCTTGATTTATTTCATATCTATAATGCACTGTGACTCCGACTTGGGTTTCTTGAATTTGACATTCAATGCAGTGTTAATGAAATTCAACAGTTTTAGTTGTGCAATGCCTTGGACAAATTTCATGTACCATCTCAGTGCACGGTCTCTTAGGGTAGTACTGAATTGATCTCTCTTAACTACCTCGTCAATGATATTCTTAATACTCCACATAGCTTCACATAAGAACCAATGTTGATCTGGATCTTCAGATCCATCTCCCCTAAAGGTGGGTAACCTCATCTTATCTTCCATAAATATTCCTAGATTTCTTGACTGAGTATGCACTGAACCACTTGTACCAGTTCTTTGAGTGCTCTGATAACTTAGGTTACTCTGGTTACTTAATGCTGCTAAAACAACATGAGGAGTGATAGTACTTACTTCGACAACAGGCGCAGTCCCTGAATATACTATTCTTCTCGGAGAAGTTCTTCAGTCTTCCCTTCCTCTGCTCTAGCAAACTCTGAATGTTCCTCATTCAACAACTCTTCTTCTTCCCCATTGTAGAACCCTTCATCCTATGTTAGTGGCTCATGACCCTACTCAAATAGGTTCACCAGAGGAACTTCTCTAAATGATCTCCCACTACGCGTCTGTCCAACCTCTATGTCGTTGTCGCTATCTGAGTTCTTGAACATTAGCCTTTCGATCTGACCAACTATTGTATCTTCAAGATGTTCTTCTCATGCAATAGCATCTTGATCTTCAACTTCAAAAAGTGTAAAAATTTACCTCTAGGCCCCTTAAAGAAATATCTCTCTTATTGGCTATACGACTCTATTCTGTCAATGGAAAACTCAGTGATGTACCCTCCAATAGTACTATCGAACCAGTGATCCACTACTCTTGACACGACATTATCAACTCTCTTGACCTCCTTGATCAACGTCGATGTCCAACGACTTGTTTTCCTTTGCTTCGCTCCTTTGTTTCTGCTTCTTTAACCACTTCAACCCAATCTCAGTCAATGTGTTTTCTACGCAGTTCATACTTCATCTTTTCCCTTTCTTTTTCTTCACTTTCTTCCTTAATCCATAACCAAGGGCCAACAATTATCAAGAATAATATTTTCGCAATAGACGAGCCGATGTATAGTACACCTAGAGTTACTGCGACAGTTGAAGAAGTCTTGCACTGTTATAATGTTGTTGAAGGAAACCAAGAAGATGAAGACCCAAGGAACTTTCAGATACTAGAAACTAACGGGGAGCGTGTAGTAGAAGGACATGAGCTTGAGTCAGCTATATATGAAAATTCCCTAAGAAATTGAAAAGGGAACACTGGTACAGAAGATAAGACGAAGTTTTCCAACATAAGAGACTACTATAGAGATGAGACAATCAAGAAGATTGTCGACTTGTTGCATGAATACCAAGATCTATTTCCAACTACATTCTCAAATATGAAAGGAATTGTTGGGGATTTGGGAGATATGAATATTCCATTGAAGTGATATTCCAAAATTGTGAAGAAGAGACCATATAGAATGAACCCGGCGTAAAATTAGAAGGAAAAAGAAAATATAGGCAGGATGCTAGAAGCTGGAATTATAGAACCTGTTGAAGAATGAAAATGGATCCACCCAATGGTAGTCCAATACAAGAAAACATGGGAATCAGGATATGTGTAGATTCAAGTGTAGAGTCAAAACTAGTATAACTTGAGGAAGACCAATTTGTCATAGGTTTCCATCAACAAGTGTAGAAAGCGCATGAGGAATCTTGGCATGACAAACACATTAAACATAATAAATTTCAGATAGGAGACTTAGTGTTACTTTATGAAAAAATGTTTTTGTAGCACCCAAGGAAGTTCTAGATGCATTGGTTAGGACCCTATGTGATCAGGTTTGTGACAGATGCAGGGGTTGTCCAATTGGAGAGA
This sequence comes from Picea engelmannii, assembly GCA_009831015.1. Lineage (NCBI taxonomy): Eukaryota > Viridiplantae > Streptophyta > Pinopsida > Pinales > Pinaceae > Picea > Picea engelmannii. The sequence continues at coordinate 1,387,528 of ML776759.1, read as the reverse complement.
ATGAATGGGGAATATATGGAAGGATTGGTCAATGGTGGTCGATTGAAACTGTATAGGGACAAATGAGATTCCACCCACTAGTCGGATCAAGCAGTATGTGTATCAAATTACTTGTACCATAGTGTATTATAGATAAACAATGATAAAAATAGAAAAAGAAGAAAATAAATAAAGGAGTTTCAAGGTTTGAAGTATGAATTGGAAAATGATGCAAATAAGAAAAAGGAAGGAGAACTGCATAGAAAGAAAGAAGAGTATGAAGAAAGAAATCAAGGATGATCCATGAAAATTATGGTTGAAGGAATTAAATATCCAAATTGATGGAACAATTATTTAAGAGTAGACATGATGATGAAGTAGTGGCTCCATGTAACCATAAATGAAGAATAGTAAGAATATTTTGGTAGTCTGGAAAATCTAACACATAATCTTCCAAGGATACAAAGTTAATGAAAGGTTAAGGAAAGAATTGAATATGAAGGTAAGTGGATTGGACAACAATTTTGGGTGTGAAGAAAAGAAACGATTTGCAACAAGTGATAAAAATGATTGCAGGGTCGACGACCAGAAGTAATTGTTACTTAGAGATTTTGATAGAAAGAAGACAGAGAAGAGAGTCGAGCAAGTGGCAAGAGAGGTAAGATTAAAAAGATAAATGGTTCCACCCAAATCAGTCACAACATCAGCATCGCAGCCAAAGAAACAATGCACGAAGCCACCGGTAGTATCGGTATAGGAAGAAACTCTAGGAGCATCAGCGTATGAGTCTAGTTCAGAAAAATTTTCAAGGGATTATGTACTGCAAAGGACGCTATTAGAAAATCCCATAAACTTACAGGAGAAAGAAAAGTATGACCTCATGGAACCATATATTCCACCCAACATAATGTTTGAAAGGGATATGATGGGAGCAATACCAAACTTGAAGTTCACAGTCCAAGATTTGTCTGATGAAAAGAAGTTCCTGGAATCAGCACCGATGAAATCTCTGAAGACATTCATCGATCCAAATATGTCATTCATTAGAGTTGAACCAAAGACTTGGGAAACATTCTTAGATAGATCTAGGATCTTGAACTTATTTCAAATCCATAATTTTGGTAGGAGCACATAGATTAACGCATACGTAAAGATATTGTTAAGTTGCATCCTTGGAGGATATCTATCGCTAGATATATCAGTGTTCATTGATACATAGTTGATCACATTGATTATAGGGTTACCAATGGAAGGGGAGGATCCATCTCAACTTTTCATATACAAGTCGAATGAAAAAGAATTATCTGACTAGATGAAAAAGAAGTTTGGTACATTCAAAGCAATGTTGATCCGAATTATTTTCGGCACGAAATGAGAGCAAAGATATAATAAAGCAATGTACAAAGATATCTTAGATATCCAATAATATAAAATAAATGTATCAGAGATGAAACCATAAACATAGAGATACATTAATACAAAATTTTCTATTAATGAGCGAAAATGTAAAAATACAGAGTGAAAGAATCACTAGAATGGTGACAACTTATCTATGAGAAGAGATGTGTCTGCTACTCGCATTTGCAGGAAGTTGAGTTTATAATGAGGCTCCAAAGGCCATTTTATCATAAATAAAATCCGAAACCCTAGCCCTGGAACATGAAAAGCCAACAATTTTGTAGACCCCATTTTGAGTAGTTTGGTGTATCAACTTCCCGAGGGCGTAACTTTGGCATACAATCTTTGTTTGGGGTGCACGATAGCTTGTTGGAAAGGTATCGTTGAGGAGATTAATTTAGGGGGTTCAATCAGAGCCTTTCGATATCATTGAGAATATTTATCCCAAAAAACCTTCATTTAGGCCCTCAAAATGGCCCCAAAAGTTAAAAACTGCTAAAAATAGTAAATTACCAAAACTGCCAGAAAATTGTTTTGAGCCAGTTGGAAAAGGTGGGTGGCCACCGATATCCACCTGGATCAATCCTCCAACCTTAGGAATAAATGGTGTCCATTGCGTTGAGTTCTCAGGGGAGAGGGAAAAGTGTTTGCTAAATCTGTGTCTTGATGAGTTGCTTGCCTTGTTGGAGAAGTTGTGTTGCTTAGCATGTTGAAGGTTGTCACGAACCCGTGGCTGGAAGGGTTGGACATTTTTAAAAAATATGGATACATAAGATTCTTGTGTCAAGAAGGAATATTTACACTCTGCTACAATCTTTTCGACCTAATTCTATTGGATAGAAGGTGCTTGGACTGAGGCTGTAGTGGTTGCAGTATCCTTCTGTTCACCTTTTGAACAAATTTTGAAGAAGCTAAATTTTGTAGTATGGGATACTACCTTGCAACACTATTGAGGTGGGAAAGTAGTCGTAACCACCTCTGGTATCCTGTAGATATGACCCCTCAGAGTAACAATGACACTACAGCATTGAGACTCATAGATACCATGGAGCTTCCACATATATAGTTGGCCCAAGAGAAAAACATAGACATCCAGTAGGGCAACATCATATAATACCTCATCCTTGAAGGGTTGGATGTCGTATGACAATTGAAATTGTTGGATGACATATATATCTCATCCCTGGAGAATCCACCCGATGTTTTATGGATGTGGGTGTGGTGTTTTAGGCAATCCCAATTGTTTGACGAGCTATGATGAGATGAGGTTCTTCTGTCTTTCACTATCAATAATAAAATGCAGCGGGGTCCCCTTTACCCACATCTATGAATGAAAAAGATGCTCCCCCTCTTCAAGATCTATTGGTAATTCTGATTGAATTGTTGTGGTCGCAACAATAGCAGTGGGGTATTCATCGATGATCTATATTTTGTCAGTATTTTCTAAATCATGGTTCGGCTCCTTGTCTTTGATTTCAGCCAGCAATGAATTTTTTGAGATACATTCATCAGTGTTGTGCCAGGGGATTTTGTGGAAATCACACAATTTTTTGGTGTCCTTCTTTGTCCTCCCGTGACCCTTATTTTCTTGTGGCTTGGACTGGTTTTAAGAAGACTTTTTGTTAGGGCCGTCTTTATCATACTTTGGTTGTTGCGGATTTGCAGACCCGAAATCCCATTTGTTCTGGAGCTTAAATTTCTTCTCAATTTTAATAACATATCGATAAGAAGCACCGAGTGATGAGATGTCTATAAAATCCATTTCAATTTGGATGTATCTGTGTAGAGCCCCACGGTATTGTTGATTAAGGTTGGTTGTCATTGATCTCAACCCTTGAAGAAAGTCACGTAGCACAAAGGCTTGGGTAATGGACCCAATATTTTTTTATGTAAATATGACTCATTATTATTTTTTTCATGGTTAATAAGAAGTAAATATGGATGAACTCCAAAGTGGTCCCCTTATGGTGAAAGCCCTCACGGGAAGACGCTTTGCGGAGTAAGAGAACCCATGATTAATTATGGAATAATGAGATGAAGGACAGTGAATTTGTCATGGAAACTATCCTAGATGGATAGTTTTTTTCATGCCATTTCCGGTGGTATGTGGAACATAACATAACTCCTCACGGTTAGAGAGTTATGGCCATGAGAAGTTGGAGACCCTAGGTTTGGGTAATGGACCCAAGTTTGTTTGATGGGTAATGGTATGAATTATGATATATTTTTAGATAATACTATTCTATATGGATAGTACATGTCATTCCATTTCTAGTGGTATGTGGAACGTCACATAACTCCTCACGGTTTGAGAGTTATAGCCTTACGAAGTTGGAGGACTCTCATATGTCATCCAGAAGCCCCAAAAGGTCAAAGTAGTCAAAGTGGTGTAAGAGATTTTTAAAGGATAAATAATAAAGTGAAGTGATGATTTTATTATAATTCAAATTGAATACGAAATAAATTTTTTCAATAATAATTTTAATGGATAATTTAAAAGTGGGTTAACCCTAAAATAAGGAAAGTCGGTCAAGTGACCTAGAAGATGTTTTTAAGGAAGCTACTTGGAGAGTATAAATAAGAGGAAAGGCTCTCTCATTTAACACACACTTGAGCATATTGAATATCTATAGGTGTATGAGGTAACCAAGGATATCTAAACTGGAATTCTAAGTGAAGGTGAAAAAAATAAGGCCAAAATGCAAGGAAGGATAAATTCTTTTGATGGTGCTTTCTAAGGTATGTTATTTACAAGTCATCTCACCATTTTCACTACAAATTTTTTTCTATAATGATTCTGATCGTGATATTTCTATTCCATTGAGAACACATGTCCAAGTATCTTTGGTAAAAAATTTATTTTGTGGGCCGTTGTATTTTGGGAGTTACACTCCGTGGAAAATAGGGTTTGTGGCTAGTCCTGAAACTAGTAAAAAATAGGTGGTTCGGGTAAAAACGTCGTAACTTATTCATAACAGATCCAAATTCAATGAGACAAAAGGTGTTGGTTAGGGTACAGTCTATATTATGTTGTGTAACATTTTTATATTAATTCATCAAATATTCTGTGCGAGAAATGCTCTACAAGGTCGCTCTCTAGAATAAGCCAAAATTCAGCAAGGCATGTCATTTTTGCTATAACTCCTTTTCTGAGAGGTTCCAAGTAGTGAAACTTGGAGGAATTGAATAAAAAACACTGAAGAATATTTTGAATGAGTTTAAGATCTTTATACATTACAGGTACAAAGGTATGATTACTTCAAGTTAGGGTTGTTGACTAATCCAAAACTAGGCATGTGAGACTAAAGAAAAGTTTGATGAAAATACTAGTCTCTTATTGTTAAAGTTAAGGAAGATTAGCAGGAATGTGATCAAATACACCAGGTCTATTACAGAGCTAAAAATCATATTTGGATGATGAAATTGATGAGGGATTTTGGTTGACTTACATGTTGAGTACATGGTTGAGACAAGTAGTTGATGAGTTGACACATACATGAGGTGTATAATTGATGATGTTGGTTGATGAGTAGTTGACACATGATTGGTAGATACTTGGTACATGGTTGGATCCACTTGTTTATGGTAAAGGTTGATTATAGGTTGTTTGGTACAGATTGGTGCATGGTTGATGCACTTGTTTACAGTACAAGTTGATTACAAGTTGAGGTACAGGTTGATGCATGGTTGATGCATGGTTTAGATTTATCGGTACATATTTAAAATGGTATATCTCATAGTGATAGTGTTAAAATGGTTCCATCATTCTACTTCTACTTCAGGGTGGAAGGATGGGGCAAGGACAAGTGGTTGTAGCGAGAGAACATAGGGGTTTGTAGCCTTCTTCTAGTTGTAGCCAGAGAATTGGGAAGTTGGAGCTTCCCTTAGGTTGTAGCCTGAGAAACTAGGGGTTTGGAGCCTCCTTCCAGTTGCAGCTGGAAAACAAAGGAAGTTGATGCTTCCAATGAATGTAATTCTTCAAGACATATAAGAAAAAACATTATGTGGTTTTCTCCCGATTTGGGTTTCCACGTAAAACACTAGTGTACTATGTATGTATGTGATTGTTTATTTCTTACTGATCATTATTGGATAATAATTCTACATTGATATAACAATTGAAGAAAAAGGATTATAATTACACTATTACTGATTCACCCGCCCTCTCAGTAATCCAACAATTGGTATCATAGTAGGTTCCTTCATAAATCAATTTAACCATTGAAAGGTAGATCATGGAGAGTACCAACTCGTATAAAAATGGAATACCATAGCTTGATGGACATAAGTATTCTTTTTGGAGCATAAGGATGAAGACATATATACATGCACATGGATTTCAAGTTTGGAAATCAATTGTAGATGGATACACAATGCCAGTAGTTCCACCAACAAATGAAAAAGCAGTTAAACTCGATGAGAATACTTCCAAAGCCAAAAATACACTTTTGAATGGTCTCAGTGATACAGTATTCACCAAAGTTGCACATTGTAAATCTGCTAAAGAGATTTGGGACAAGCTTCAAAATATTTATGAAGGAGATTCAAAAGTCAAAGAAGAAAAGCTTCAAACTTAAAGAGGTCAGTTCGAACAACCAAAAATGAAGGAAGATGAAGATATCACAACCTACTTCTTACGAGTCGATAAAATAGTGAATGCAATCATAGGATTGGGAGAATAAATCGAAGAATCTGTAATTGTTCAAAAGGTACTAAGATATCTTCCTATGAGATTCAACCCTAAGATATCAGCACTAGAAGAAAGATCAGATCTAAACTCGATAAGAATGGATGAACTGCATGGAATCTTCACAGCATGTGAGATGAGAACTAAACAGGAAAATCCAGATGTAAAAGAAGCAACCTTCAAAGCGTTCAAAATATCAAAGAAAAAGAAAAAGGAACAAGAATAATATAGCAGCGGTAGTGATGTCTCGAAAGATGATGAAGAAGTGGCCAACTTCGTCCAAACACTGAACAAGAAAACCAACGGTAGGTATAGAGGTAAACTTCCTTTAATTTGTTTTAATTGTGATGGTATTGGTCATTTTGCTAACAAATGTCCTCATAAGAAAAAGAGAAATGATGAAGGTCACTCAAAAGGAAGACAAACATATAAAGGTAAAAGAACTACAAATAAAGTTTTCAAGAAAAACTTTTGCACCAAATAAGACATCTCATCATCAGATGAAGATGAAGTCAGTGACAGTGAAACAGGGAGAGTTCTATTCATGGCAGTAGAAGACACTGATAAATAAGACTCTGAAGAAGAGTGTGAAGAAGCATATGAAGAAGAAATTGAAGAGTCATAAGTTGACTTCCAAGAAGAATTAATGAGTGCCATAAAAGTTATCAGAAGAGAAAAGAAGAAAAACAAGAAACTACAAGCTGAACTAGATAAGAAAAAAGACACTCAAGAACTAGAACAAATGATCACAAAATTAAATGTTCAAATGGAAGAATATAAAAGAATTGAAGAAGCACTCAAAGAACAACTAGAAGGAAAGGACAAGATCATTGGAAACCTAGAAGCAAAGATTGTCACACTAAGAAAGGATATTCAAAAGAAAAATATGCAGAATAGCTCAAAAGTTCTAGATGACATTATCAGTAGTCAAAAATCTCATCTTGACAAGTCCGGACTTGGATACAATCAGACACAAAAGGGATCAAGCTCCAAAACAACAGAGCAAGAAACAAATCCAAAACGATTTGTAGAAACAATCAAAGGGGATAAAAAGATATGCAAGGAAGATTATAGGGACACTCCTCCACCAAGAAGATTCAGATTTCAGAATCAACAACAGATAGACATGCCTCAAGAAAAAGGATTCATAAGAGCACCTCCTTTCATAAGATCTTCAACTACCAAGTATCAAACTATATTTTTTGTTTTATGTTATGCATGTAATAATTTTGGACATAAAGCTGTAAATTGCAGAGCTAACAAAATGAACAATAACTACTTTGAGAGCCATACACAAAGGGATTATTCATGAATACCTAGTGAAACACAAAGAAGAGGTTACAATAGGTTTGAATCTTTGAGCACTGAAGTGGAATTTTACAAATGTAACAATTTTGGACACATGGAAAAAAATTGCAGAATGACAGTCCCTCCTAAAGAACCTCAGAAAATGACATGGATAAAAAAGCAATATCAGTATAGCAATGAAGAATGCACAGTCATTGTACAAGCTAAACAGAAGAAACGTGATTGGTATGTTGAAAGTGGATTTTCAAAAAACATGACAGGTGATAGAGACAATTTTCTTACATTACGAAAGGAAAGAGATGGATCAGTCTCCTTCAGAAATGATGATTCAGCCAAAATCATTGGAAAAGGCACAGTTCGAATTGGGAACAAGAATGAAAAGGAAGAAAATGTTTTAGTAGTATAAGATATGAAACATAATCTTTTCAGTGTGAGTCAAATGTGTGACCAAGGTCATAAAGTTACTTTCGATTCACAAAAGTGTGAGATAAGAAAATAAGGTTCAGGGAAATTGGTCGCTACAGTTACAAGAACTTCAAGCAACATATATGTGTTAAGCGAAATTGGAAATGAAAAGTGTTGTCTAGGAAAGGAAGATGAAAGTTGGCTATGGCACAGAAGAATGGGTCACATGCATTTTGATAACCTTGTCAAAGTTAGCAAAAGAGAAGCAGTCAGAGAAATTCCCTAGATCACGAAACCAACCAACAATTTATGCAAGAATTGCCAACAAGGAAAGCAGACAAAGACCAGGTTCAAATCAAAGGAATATTCAACAAAAAAACCACTGGAAATTATGCATACTGATCTAGTTGGACCAACTACAAAAAAAGGATTAAAAGGTGATAGATACTTTATGTTATTAGTTGATGATTATACAAGAATGATTGCAGTTTGCTTTCTTAAGAACAAGTCAAAATCTTTTGAAAACTTCAAGATCTACAAGGAAATGGTTGAAAATGAGATGGATTCAAGAATAAAATGCTTAAAATCGGATAATGGAGGAGAATTCACCTCAAAGGAATTTATGGACTACTGCAGCAATCATGGAATAAAAAGGCAATTCTTTGTCGCTAGGACACCTCAACATAATGGAGTTGTTGAAAGAAAGAACAAGACAGTACAAGAAATGGAAACAACAATGATAATGGATTCAAAGTTGACAGATATTTTTTGGACACAGGTAGTGCATACAACATTTCACATTCAAAACAAAGTAATGCTTTGAAACAACATTGATAAAACTCCCTACGAGCTATGGAAAGGAAGACTAGCAAATGTGAAGCACTTCAGAGTTTTTGGAAGCAAATGCTACATCAAAAGAGAAGATGGCAGAATGGGAAAGTTTGACTCTTGTGTGGACAAAGGAATACTTGTTGGTTACTCAAGTACAAGGAAAGCATACAACTGTTACAATCTAAGATTAAACAAAGTTGTGGAAAACATCAACGTAACAATCGATGAAACAGGCAAACCAGAATCAAAGGAAGAAGAAAACAAATCAATGGAACAACTTTTCAAAAAAGAAGATGAAAAAGAAGTAGAAGAGGAAGATGAAGATGAAGAGAATTCGACAGAAGAAGAAGAGCAAGTTCAACAAGTATCTCCAAAAACACCTAGCAAACGAGTACAGAAGAATCATCCTTCATATTAGATTATTGGAAACAAAGATGCAGGAGTTGTGACTAGAAGAAAAATCCATTCACCAAAACAAACACACCAAGCACTCCTATCTATAATTGAACCAAATTGTTTTGAAGAAGCCAACAAGGATGAATTTTGGAATAAGGCCATGGATGAAGAATTGGATCAAATAGAGAAAAATGACACTTGGGAATTGGTTCCAATACCAAAGAATAAGAATGTGATCGACACAAAATGGGTTTTCAGGAATAAATTGAATAAATATGGACAGGATACAAGGAACAAAGATAGATTGGTATGTAAAGGATATGCACAGATTGAAGGAATCGACTTTGAAGAGACATATGCCCCAGTTGCCAGAATGGATGCAATCCGTTTGCTTTTAGCTTATGCATGCTCCAAAAATGTTAAAGTATATTAGATGGACGTAAAATAATCTTTTCTAAATGGGGAACTTGAAGAAGAAGTCTACATTGAACAACTATTAAGGATTTCAATTGTCAGAGAACACAGACTATGTGTGTAAATTAAAGAAGGGCTTGTATGGTCTAAAACAGGCTCCTAGAGCTTGGTACTCCAGATTGGATAAGTATCTGCAACAGGCAGGGTTCAGAAAAGGAAGTGCAGACAACAAACTCTACATCAAGGTAGGTCAAGGTAATATTTTATTAATTGAAGTTTATGTTGATGATATTATTTTTGGTAGTGATGATGACAGGTTAAGTCAAAAATTTGCAAAAGACATGCAGAATGAATTTGAAATGTCGTTACTTGGAGAACTATCCTTCTTTTTGGGACTTCAGATACGTCAAAGCAACCAAAGAATTTTTATTTCTCAAACCAAGTATATCAGAGATATGCTAAAGAGGTTTGGAATGGAAGATTGCAAACCAGTTATCACTCCCATGCAAACCAGTTGTAAGTTGAGCAAAGATGATGATTTGAAGTCTACAGATAAGAGGCTATACAGGTCAATGATTGGCAGCCTACTATATGTGACAACATCCAGACCAGATGTAATGTAGGCAGTTGGACAGGTGGCATGATTTCAAGCAGCAAAAAAGGAATCACATGTATTAACAGTAAAGAGGATCTTCAGATATCTCAAAGGAACAAAAGAGTTTGGATTATGGTATTCAAAAGGAAAAGATATATCACTTATTAACTACACAGATGCAGATTGGGCAGGTTGTATTGATGACTGATGAAGCACCAGTGGAGCAGCGTTTTACTTAGGTGAGTGTGTGGTATCATGTCTAAGCAAGAAATAATCATCGGTATCTCTATCTATAGCCGAGGCAGAGTATATTTCAGCAACAACATGTTGTACACAGGTTATTTGGATGAAACAAACTTTGACGGATATACAAGTTGAGTATGATGAGCCCATTCCAATATATTGTGATAGTACAAGTGCCATCAGTATCTCAAAAAACCAGGTGATGCACTCCAAGACGAAGCAAATTCCAATCAAGTATCACTTTCTATGGGAACACGTTGCAGAAAAGAACATCAGAGTTGAGTATGTGGGCACAAAGGAACAAGTAGCAGACATCTTTACAAAACCACTTCCACGAGAAGCCTTTGAATATCTTCTCCAAAGACTTGGAGTTATTTCTACTCCAAAATGAATGATTTTTGAATGCTTATCTTATATGTCTTAGATGTACACGAGGAAGCACCATAAGAGGACAGTTTAGTCAGGGGGAGCAACCCCAGATGGAAAGATACCTTTGCCATTGATGACAAACGGGGAGAGATTTATCAGATGCAGAGGAAAGAGGCATGGTTCCAGGGGGAGCAGATTTATCAGATGCAGAGGACAGAGGCATGGTTCCAGGGGGAGCATGAGTGATATGATTTTGTTATTGCATTAGAGTGTTGCCATCAATGCCAAAGGGAGGGATTATTGATTAAGGTTGGTTTTCATTGATGTCAACCCTTGAATACATCCCTGTAGCACAAAGGTTTGGGTAATGGACCCAATATAGTTTGATGTAAATATGACTCATTATTGTTTTTTTTATGGTTAATAAGAAGTAAATATGGATGAACTCCAAAGTGGTCCCCTTATGGTGAAAACCCTCATGGGAAGACACTTTGTGGAGTAAGAGAAACCATGCTTAATTGTGTAATAATGAGATGAAGGACAATTAATTTTTCAAGGAAACTATCCTATATGGATATTTCTTGTCATGCCATTTCCGGTGGTATGTGGAACGTAACATAACTCCTCACGGTTAGAGAGTTATGGCCATGAGAAGTTGGAGACCCCAGGTTTGGGTAATGGACCCAAGTTTGTTTGATG